>JAXRKP010000320.1:110000-212500 GCA_037039925.1 Doris montereyensis | reverse complement strand
TAACAATATGATGTATGCTTCGTGGCAACATATTGTTATCTTTTAAAGACGCTACCAATTTTCTTGTGCAATCCGTCCACGTATCAGTAAGCGTTATCTCCAAGACAGGGCATGATTGTACAGTATCGTTACTTTTTTAAAACTTCTTATAAGTATGTATATTATGCACTACTAGTTCTAAATATGAATAATGACACTAACTGAAAACTAAACAAAACTTTTTTTTAAGATGCGC
The DNA here is from genome assembly GCA_037039925.1 of Doris montereyensis. Classification (NCBI taxonomy): domain Eukaryota; kingdom Metazoa; phylum Mollusca; class Gastropoda; order Nudibranchia; family Dorididae; genus Doris; species Doris montereyensis. Next base: position 212,265 of record JAXRKP010000320.1, on the reverse strand, counting down.
CTCAAAATGTCAAAACTTGCTAAAGAAAAGGCCAAAATTTGCCAATAAAATTTGCCAAATATTGAACAAATTTGCATAAAAATTTGCAAACGGTGCCAAAACTGTCCTTGATTAATTTGTAAAGAAAGATGAAAAATCATTCACATCAAAGTTGTAATAAAAAACCCCGATTGCCTTCGTTTACTCCATTGGGGCTTCTCCTCCTCTCAGGAAAGACAAAATCATAATAAAATAATATATTAAATGTAAATTTTGCATGCAAGCTCTGGAGCATCTGAGCAGTTGACACTGTTTCTAAAGACAATCAGGTCGATCTCCGCCCCCCCCCCGCCTCTCTCTCTCTCTCTCTCTCTCTCTCTCTCTCTCTCTCTCTCTCTCTCTCTCTCTCTCTCTCTCTCTCTCCCGACATCTTTATATATAATCCTCGGACCAAGGGCTCCTTGCATCTCTTGACTTCTGCTGCTAAGACATATGTCAGTTGTTTTGCTGGTTGACCGCCACCTCCTTCTGTTGCCTTTTTCACTGCTTTATAATAGTTTTTATTTCGTTTTTGTGGCATCGGTGGCCGAGCGGTTAGGTCATGAGGTCCCAAGTTCGAATCCTAGCAAAGCCAGGTCCGACGTTGTGTTCATTGGGAAAGACACTTAACAGGCATTTCCCCACTCTACCCAGGTGCAAATGGGTACAAGCACTAGCTTGGGAGTAAACCAACCTGCGTCAGACTAGCGTCGGGCCAGGAGGTGATCATTGTCATTTGTTCCGCTTTACGCTATAGAAACGGCATAAGCTCCGACTCTATAGGCCTTAAGGGTCTTGAAGGAACTTTACTTATTTCGTTTTTTAGAGTGGGCTTCCACGGGCGATTTTATTGTGTACTTCAACACGATGCTGCTAACTATTAACTAATTACGCAGAAAAGCTTGCTGCTAACACGAGTCATCTTCTTAGAAAACTCAACGTCTCTGTTGTGCAGTGACGTGGTTGACTGTCTTGTTAATAAGACATCACACCTACTTTCTTCACTCTATGTACAATTCAATCGATTATTCAAAATTTCGACAGATGCAAACAAAAGAACTAGACCTATATGATAATACTCCTTCCAACCCTTTTCCCATTGTTTTAGAGAGCCCGAATAAGCACAAGTGGTCAATAATTCTCCATATGACATGGTACTAGTAAGCACGCCTCGTCTCACAGCCATAGAACGAAACTGACTTCACATTTGAATTATTCACATTTGTTTCAAAATTAATCTCTCTTGAGGTCCAGATTTCATGAGCATGATGAATGCTGCTCGGGCATTGCCTATACAGTAGTGACCGCCTAAATACCCGGTGCTTGGGAAGCAGACAAAGCGGGCATTTAGGCGAAACGGGCATTTAGGCGAAAGTAGGTCAGGGGCAACAATATGGGGGAGGGCCTATTTCTGTGAAGCTGGGTTTTCCTACGGAGTTGTCAATTTCGTCCAGGATTTGAAGCTTCTTTGTAAATCATTTCCTGGTTTATTCATTTTTATTTTCAAGATATGTAGATCTGTATGCAGCTGTGCAAAATTCAAGTTGTTGCTATGGAGGCTAAGACTACTAAGAGAAAAATGACCTGATCCAGTCTTTCCTCATTAACTGGCATAACCCACACTACAACCACGTGACTTATTTAATCACGAGATCTGTGACTTAAGTAATTATGCAAATTTGGATGAGAAAAACTGGATAAAGAAAAGCATCATCCAATTGGACCAATGTGTGAATAAATAAACACGAATCTTACAACTCCTTCGATTCATAATCCTCATATAAAAATTAAAACAGACAGACAAGGATAAAGATTCATAGCCAGATCGTTTGTTTTGGAAAAGTTATCAGCTGTACGAAAGATTCAATGCAAGAAAAAGGGTCACCTAGAAACCAACTCTTTAACACTGAGGTGGTGAGCACGTGGATGGGTTGACCATCCCTCGTCACAAAGACCGAAATCACATGGGATACGGCCAATGCCAGACATGGGAGCAATAGAACTGTTCGCACCTTGTCCCTTGATCGCAATGAGCGCCCAGTCTAAAGACGCCAGATGATTGCATGCCACTTTTGACATCAAGAACGAGATGTGGGCAGAGTCTGGAAGACTATTCAATTCTAATTGCCCGATGACAAATCAGTGATCCATTGGGACAAAGGATGTGCTGTACAGTGGGTGGAGTTATGAAGAGAAGATTGGTCAACGTTTAGATTTAGTACATGTACATTAGGGCCTAGCATGGATAGGTAATGAAGGGTGGTTGCAATGCAGGGCACAATGTTGACTGGCATAAGCCATATTAGATTAACGATGTGAAAACATGTATGATAAAGAAAAACATAATACATAATCAATTACGGACATATTTTATGATACTTTGGAGAAAAGATACCTACAGTTGCCCTTGAGACCGGACATTTAGGTGAAAATATTGGTTTTGAAACGGGCATTTAGATATTATATATAGAAAAAATCGGTTTCATTGAGATTGTGGGCATTTAGGCGAAACGAACATTTAGGCGGAGGGCATTTAGGCGGTCACTACTGTACTAGCTGTGACATCTGTCTGTTTGTCTGCCCCCCCGATGTGCTAGCCAACTACGCTTGCCAAGTAAAGCAAATGTGTATATATATATACCCCTCTCGCTGTCTTTCTCACCCCTTCTCTCTCTTTATCCCTCGCCCCTCTCTCTCCCTGTCTCTATCGCTCTTTCTTTCCCTCCCCCTTTGTCCGTCTGTCTGTCTGTCTGTCTGTCTGTCTGTCTGTCTGTCTGTCTCTCTCTCTCTGTCTGTCTGTCTGTCTGTCTCTCTCTCTCTCTCTCTGTGTCTGTCTGTCTGTCTGTCTGTCTGTCTGTCTCTCTCTCTGTCTGTCTCTCTCTGTCTCTGTCTGTCTGTCTGTCTGTCTGTCTGTCTGTCTGTCTCTCTCTCTCTCTCTCTCTCTCTCTCTCTCTCTCTCTCTCTCTCTCTCTCTCTCTCTCTCTCTCTCTCTCGTGTCGCATAATCTGGCGGGGCATGGATGGTGCGGCGTGCCGGGAGCGTCTTTGCATCTTATGAAAAACAAACGCTGGAGCTCCTCAAATTGGTCGGCGTCTGACCGATCGAATCTCAAAACTCAACGGTCAAAGTAGACACCCGCGACAAAGCTAAATATCGTCCCCTTAACTGTTCAATCTACATGACACCCATTGGTCCTTAGGGAGAGGTACAATGAATTCTTCTAGGTACATAAGTTGAAAGCTCTCATGTACCTGGGAATTCATTCCTGATGGTATGAACGTCTTACACCAATTTATATAATTTTCTCTGTAGTAACTCCCATAGTCGGGCACACGCTATCACTATCCCTGACCCTTCACCATCCTCTATCCTACCCCACCACCACCCTCACGAAACTATCCCACCCCACCCTGCCCCACCCCTTCCTATCTCGCGCAAAGTTGGGTCCCTCTGGCAGTTCCCACCCCGTGTGCCCATCTATCATTTCTTCTTTCTAGACCCAGTGAGATATAGATCTAGTCTTATAGTTGTCCTATTTTTTTCGTTCTTGTTTCCCGTACTCACACCTCTCTCTTTCTTCCCTGTCTTTGTTTTCTTCCCTCTCTCTCTCTCTCTCTCTCTCTCTCTCTCTCTCTCTCTCTCTCTCTCTCTCTCTCTCTCTCTCTCTCTCTCTCTCTCTCTCTCTCTCTCTCTCTCTCTCTCTCTCTCTCTCTCTCTCTCTCTCCCTCTTTATTCCCCCCTCTCTCTTTCATTCTATCTCCTTCTCACTGAATTTCTTACTATACTTTTTCATATTTTTATTACTTTCATTCTATATCTGAACCTTCCATTCTCGCTCATTCTTCACACCCCCCTGTACTACGTTTCTTATCATCACTGTCTTTTTCTTCCTTTCTTTCTCCTTTCTGTTTATCTTCTGACATCACATTGTGTGATGCCCGAGGTAGTATTTAGATCTATATTCTAGATATTTCTCGTTTGTTGTCTGACGAAGAGTTATACCCGAAACGTCACGTGTTTGTTCTGTCTTTATTAGTGGAGTTGTCACTTATTGTCATATTTCGCCGGTACTACGATATTGTTTATGCCCTATATATTTACATGTATTTTGTCATCCAGACTTTGTAAAACATAAGAAGTTATTACATATTATGCGATTAGTACCACTCTGTTGCTCCCCTACAGCCCGTTTTGCCTCTCTGCCCTTCTCAGATCGGTGACGCCCACTTTGGGAACCATGCCACAGGCCACAGAAAACGTATGACTTCTGGCCTGTTCGATTCTTGTGCTACGCACTCTGATGACATGGCATAGATGTCAAAGGAAGGGAGAGCACTTTCGGCATTCATCCATCAGTGAAGTGAGTCCAGATCGACGGATGTGCCAATTTCTGCTCTTAATTTCTGGTTATTTTCCCTCACTGCACTGTCATGGGGTCCGAATCTAATGTGCCTGGATATAATTTGATACTGACCTTTAATGTTTAAAGCTGTGCTTCCAATATTGCTGAGTCTTTATGCTCAATTTTTATGCTGGAACAATGAGGCTTGTTAGTACCCCATCGTTTCTACGTAGCCTCTCCGTGTTGTCTTGAAACAACACATATATCACTATCAGCCATCTAGCTGTAACTGTAGACCCCACTGTAGAAAGAAGACTCGTTGTGTTGTCTTGTGTGGTATTGTAGTTCCTCTTCTTACCTTTTTTAACCTCATTATCCGTAAGAAGCTGACAAGTAACAGGCGTGAATTTAAACATGTAATAAAATAAATTGTCATCCAAATCTTGATCTAAACTCTAGAATCTAGAGTAGATCTAGATCTAGATCTAGATGTAGATCATTAAATCATAGACTAAATTTAGAAATCTAGAGCTAGATCTAGATTCTAGAATATTAACTAGACTCAAGGGTAGATTTAGATCTAGATCTAGTTATGTTATAGACTAGATTATATAAATTATATGTAATAGATGCTCGAATAGATCTAGATCTAATCTAGATCTATCTAGAATGTAGATTCTAGCAGGGGCGGATTTACCGATACGATACAGGACAGTGTCCACCCTGATAGATCAGCAATTTAATCACCAATATAAATACATCTTCATATAACTAGAGTGAAATTTACAAATTTATTGAACAAAAAGGCCCTGAAAACCCTCAGTGCTGGTTCTCGTAGTTATGTTAGACAAAACCGGTGACTGTGAGCGATATCACGTGATGCGACAGGACAGTCTGCACGCCATGCGAGCGATGAGAGTGAGTCTATTTTTAGAGGGGACAGTTTGCGTTTGTGTCCTCAAGAGCTGATCACATTCAATACGTAATGAGAACCCAATGTAGGTCAAAATGGAGGCCTTAAAGACTAAGCGGGTGAGAATGGTTAGGGACACCTTGCATTAGAATCTCGTAGTGTCTCACGTTCGGCGGCGAGACGATATTTGTTACTGTAGTCTTATCGTGGATAAATTTATAATAATTTATTGATCTGTGTGCTCATAATGAGAAATATATTTATTAATTTAATGGTGAATGAGGTAGATTTTCTTTTTAAGAATAACTTCAAAAGTTTGAAGCATGAATGCTACATATGACTTTTAGGACCTCATCAACTGAAAGACCGCGTTTTTAAGGCTTCCGAAACCCGTCTACGTGTGATAATTGTCAAATGCTTGACTATAAGTGTAGAAAAAAAGCGCATTTGTTTTGCTTCTATTGTGTAATATTTCGAGGCGATAACATTTGGTCACAAAATGGTCACGCGGACATGAAACACTTAAAAGTAAAGGTTAAGATTAATAAGAAGTATCAATGTAGTTCAACCCATACGGTCAATGCTGTCAAATATATGACAAACGACATACATCTGACACTATGGGACAGGATCGACTAAATGCTTCAATTGTTTTAAATGTTAGTTCACAAGGTTTTAATAGGAGTATGAATACTTTAAACCAAAGAGAATTCAATCGATTTGCATCATTAAAGACCAAACAGGCTCTATTCCTTTACGCATAAAAGAAAAGAAAGTGCTTTTGTGGCGTCATATTCGTTGACTTGTTATTTCTTTTTATTAGGCCTGCCGTTCACTAGTGTCCCTCTAGTTGTTTAGGGTTAAATCCGCCCCTGGATTCTAGATCTAGATTCTAGAATTTAGATCAATGTTCGGATCCTAAGATCGTCATACATGTCACTAATACTAATAGCAACTTACAGAGATGTTCTTATAAGACTGCTAGTGCTAGATCTAGTATAAAATCAAATCTAGATCACAAGAATATTATAGATCTAGGGTAACTTCGCCACTCTTGTAAACCCCTAACTTGGAATGGAATTTATAACTTCCTTTACCTTTTATTGGATGACTCTCTCTATCTCAGACACATTGTTGTTTTCCATCCTTCTTTGCCAACCAATGAAAGAATTTAATTCCCCCTCCGCAAAATTAAATAAGATAAGAAGAATATTTATATTGCGCCTTCCCTCAGAAGAGCTCAAGGCGCATTACAAGCAAAATGATTACACAGACATGACATGCTATCGCTAAAACATTTTACATAAAACAGATGCATCAATAAAAAATAGTATCACAATCAATTCAGTAAAACAAGCAATTCAATAAAATTCATCTTAATGTGTTGGAGAAGTAGTGGGTCTTCAAGCGAGATTTCAGTATATTCAAAGACTCTGCAGACTGGACGTCCCATGGTAAAATGTTCCAAATTTTGGCTGCTTGTGTTTGTAGGGCCCTATCTCCGAAAGTCTTAAGTTTAGTTTTGGGTGTTTGTATCATTTTCTTGCTCGCTGAGCGCAGTGATCTGTTCGGTGTGTATTTAGGAACTAACTCTTCTAAGTAGACTGGAAAGTCAGCCTCGTGTAAGCATTGGTATGTGATTGTAGCTATCTTGTAGTCAATGCGAGATTTTATTGGGAGCCAGTGTAGGTGTTTAAGTATTGGCGTAATGTGTTCTCTTTTGAAACTTCCATAAAACTAATCTGGTGGCATTGTTTTGTATTATCTGCAGTTTCTTTATTTGTGTCAGTGGAAGTCCAGCCTGCAGAGAATTGCAGTAATCAATTCTTGAAAGAACAAATGAGCAAATTAATTTGTTTATTACCTCAGGAGACATTTTTAATTGATGCAAACTTTTCTCAAATGTGAGATATGGTCTTCCATGGACATGGTACAATCCATGATAACACCTAAATTTCTTACTTTCTTGACAACAGGAATTTCTTCGCCACATATTTTAACATATATTTAATTTAGCGGCTTCTACTTAGGCTTTGCTTCCTATTGCTATAACTTCTGTTTTGTTCTCATTTAATTTCAATTTATTGAGTGTCATCCACGAAGAAATCTGGGTGGAGCAATCATTAAGGAAGTTATGACAGATGGCAGTCCGGATATTTCAGCAGACTTATAGAGCTGAGTGTCGTCAGCGTAAATGTGGTAATTAAATGATGTTGATTGTGTATTGGTTGTGCATACAAAGAAAAAAGGATTGGCCCCAGAACCGAGCCTTGGGCCACACCAAAATGAAAGAACAGAATAATTTGATAGCTTTCCATGGACTGATACAGCTTGCTTTCTATTGCTGATGTACGAACTGAACCATTCCAGAGCAGTGCCTTTGATGCCAAAAGATAACTCTAAACGTTTAAGAAGAATGCCATGATCTATAGTGTCAAATGCAGCAGATAGGTCTAACAAGGCTAAAATGGATAGTTCTCCTTTATCGGTAGAATTTCGTAAATCAGATTGTACTTTCAGAAGTGCTGTCTCTGTGCTGTGCTTTCTTCTAAAGCAGACTGATAGGTTCCTTTGAAAGAGTTTTCATCTAAATGTTGGTCGATTTGGCTCAAAACAGCTTTTTCTAATATTTTGGAAAGAAATGGTAGGTTGGACACTCGTCTGTAATTTTTCAGATCGTTTTGATCAAGGTTGTTCTTTTTTAAAAAAGGTCTAACAATGGCCTCCTTAGAACTAGGGACAACAATTCCATTTTTTAGTGACTGGTTGATAATATTGGTAATATGGGGCAGGGTGATATCAAGGCAGCTAAGAAACAGATTTACTGGCAGTGGATCAAGTTCACACAATTTTTTAGTAGATTTCATGATTGTAGATTTAACAAAATCTTCTGTCACATGTTTAAAAGAACAAAAGAAATTACCGTCAAATACGTATACCTGGGATCAGAGTTTGTGACATCTAAGTTTTCTCGTATCTTTTTAATCTTATCTATGAAAAAATGATTGAAAGCTTCAGGTAGTTTACTCACCGGGATGTTAGTTGGTAAGTACTATACATTCTTTTTACCCAAAAGGTCATTGCAGATTGAATAGAGGTCTGAACTTGATTCACTGTCTTGTATATAATATATATCTGTTTGTTTAAATAAATAGATTTTTCTTCTTTAATAACATTAGCAAGAGAACTAATTTCTTGTCTGTAAATGTTTTTATGAACAGTTGATCTAGTTTTTTTCAGTCTGTCGGCTTTTCGTTTCTTTTTCTTTCCGTTCAGAACTCGTTGATCCAGGGCGCTGCCGTCCTTATTGGGGCGAGTTTCTCTCGAAGTGGAGCGTGTTTGTCGAGAATTGTTCGGAGGGAGCTATCAAAGTCATTTGCTGATTCCGGTGTCCTGTCTGAAAATGAATTTAAAAGGTCTTCTTTGAAGGTGTCGATGTCAATGCCTTTAATGTTTCTGCAGAGGATCTTTTCTCTCGTTGTCTTGGGTTTGTCTACATTGATTTTGAATGAAATGGCGTAGTGGTCTGATATAATATGCAACATTCTGACACTTTTACTATAGATTTGACTAAATCGTTTCTCTCATGTGTTGCGTCAGTGACGAGTTGTTGGAAATTGTGTTCGTCAATCAGTGTGATTAAGCTCTTTACAGATGAATTAGTTGACTTTTCAAGGTGATAGTTAAAGTCCCCTAACATGTAGACGTTGTTTTTGTTGTTAATGGAATCAAGAAAGTCAGAAAAATCCTGTTCAAATTTGCCGATGGTGTGGCGGTTCTTTTTGCTTGGCGGGGATGGTAGACACATACACGCAGAATAAGGTACAATGGGGTGTGTTGATTGTTATTTTACAATGTTCAAAAGTGTCGTATTGAGAATTTTCTTTACATTTGGTTATTTGGAACGAGTCCCTGTACACGATGGCTACGCCCCCTCCCGTCCTTGTTTTCCTCGCTTCGCCGTGGAAGTTATAGCCTTTTGGCATCATTTCTGTGATGAGAGGCTCATCTCCTTGCTCTCTCAGCCACGTTTCTGTTATATAAAAATTATGTCGGCCTTCGTTTCATTTATAAAAGTATAAATCTGAAGGGTCTTATTTCTGCAAGACCGAAAATTGAAATAGACGACCTTGAGAAGCATGTTTTTCTGTGATACTGAATTTTTGTCTTGCTTGGAATGATTGACAGGTCGTGTTGAGTGAGGAGAGTAGTTCAGTTGTCTGTCGTTGTTATTGTTGTCAGTGATTATGCGTCAGGCTAGACGGTGAATTTGTTTTGACGTGTCTTGCTGGGGACGGTGGCCGACGATTGTCTCGATTGCCCGCTGCTTGCGGAGACCGCCGCGTTGGTCAGTGTGTTTTGCTCTGTGTGATTTGTTGGCGCACAGTTGGTGGTGAAAATATGGAGCCGTGAAGAGTATAGTGAGTAGTACTCTTGTGCTCAATAAAAGAAAATGGAGGTGGTGAACGTTAATGGAGTTTGTAAAAGCCATGGAGTCAAGTATGAAATGTCGAATGAATCCATAAATAAAAATGCTTGGAACTTATATATCCTTAGAACCGGTAAAACTTCATATAAAAGTAAGTGTAAATCACAAGGTCAAATGCACACGAATGTTAAAAATTCCAGGAGACAAATTCACACAGCCGCCTGCTAGGCATGTTACATATATATAGACACATCATCAGTTTCAAATTCCCTTTTCATTTGGTAGATTTTTCTCTTTTTATCGATTTTCACAACATCCAGTATCACAAGAGTCAGATCTTCATCACATTGCACTCTCCAGCTTTTTCCTTTAGACATTTCTTTTTTCTCCTCTTACTCTCTTTTCTTGTCTTATTTTATTATTTAATTTATGTAAAAATTTGTTCTTTTTAAAAATGTCTTTCAAGGTTACTTGTTTTGGGTAAAGTCTCTGTAGTCATGTTGTGTGAGTATGTAATGGTCGTTTATCATGATATGAGGGGCTTGTCAGTAGAGACTAGTCTCAGGGTGGCGAAGTAATCTGACTTTACTTTTCTACTATTTCTAAACCAGATAAGATTTTGTGTTGAGTCGTTTTTAAAAGGTGTGTTACATATGAATTTGCATGAAACTGAAATCATTCCCCATGATTCTCAGATTACAAGTTGACCAATGATCCGTGACTCCTAATGAATCTGACCATGATGGACTGAGAGACAAATTGAAAGTAGTGAAAGCAGAGAAAGATCAATCCGTCCTTCGCCTCTATTTCTAATTGGTCTGTGATACCATAGTGTGATCTTGGCAAGGCCTACTTGAAAAAACACCAAAACAATTAACGCCCTAACCAGTGTGAGTTCTTTCAATTTCTTGATGTTTATATATATGTATATATATATATATATATATATATATATATATATATATATATATATATATATATATATATATATATATATATATATATATATATATATATATATATATATATATATATATATATATTATATATATATATATAATATATATTATTTCTCATGACATTATTTTCTTGTAGAAAGATTACATTCTAAAGAGTGAATGGTTAGGAAGGTGGCATCGATGGATGTCTTGTGATCCTTGAAAAAAAGAACGAAATCAAAATATGAGGTACAGAGATTTGACTCTATTATCATTGTTAGTGTGCTCAGGTTAAATTTGAGAGAGAGACAGGCTGGTGACAGGAAGGACTATTGTTCTGTGTCACCTAGTGGTGCAGTGGAGAGTGTTGGGCCTGGACACTAAGCAAGTCACATACTCAAGAGTTGAGTGTAGGGTAATCAGGAGGAGAGCTCAGATTTTTCTAGGCATATTCTACGGCATATATTATAAGTTTGCCATTGATTTTTAGTAGTCTGAATAGGCCTAGCTATGCATGTCACTGCTGGGTCTCTAGGAGGACCAGAAAAATGTGCTCAGACTGAGAATCGCATGCAGGCCATCTGGGTGGTAGTCAGATGCCTTGTCGACCGAGTTACCGGTGCCTGGACACAACATTTATGTAATTTTTTAAGCTAATAATATACTTCAAGATGTGTTGTCTTGCTAACTACAGTTACAATGTTTAATCTGAAGTTTTATGACATGTCATTGGTTCTAAAGTACATTTTATTTAAGATAAAAGATTACATATTGTCCCACAATACAGGCACATATGCTTTGTGGTACATCGTTATATCCCGATAATCCGAAAGTTTGGCATTGGGGATCTGAACACCTAGTAATAAAACAAGCTTACAAATATAGAGAGTGTAGGCTTCAATAAACCGAAAACTCAACTGTTCAAGATATAATAGTCTTATTACCAATCTGTTAACGGTCCATCAAAGCCACCCGACCCAACTTTTATGTTCGCCACTTCAGCCATACCAGATACCATTTAGCAATTTTCTCTGTCTCCGTCAGTCTCTCTTTCCAACTCTCTCTTCTCTCTCTCCCCCCTCCCCCTCCCTCTCTCTCTCTCTCTCTCTCTCTCTCTCTCTCTCTCTCTCTCTCTCTCTCTCTCTCTGTTTCTCTCTCTCTCTCTCTCTCTCTCTCTCTCTCTCTCTCTCTCTCTCTCTCTCTCTCTCTCTCTCTATCTATATCCAGAGTTCTGGTCAGTGATGAACAGCATCTTTCAAGTGTTTTGTCCCCCGTATTTGATCAGTGATTCAATACTCCAGGTGTCTCGATATTCCGGACAAATTGCTCAGAACGGAGGTGTTCGGATTTTTGAAACGTGATTGTAGTACAATGACAATAATTCTGTTCTCTCCCTAAGTCCAGAGGCAAGGTGTCGGCCTTTCAACCACAATGTAGTGGGTTCAAGCCCCACCAACAGTTGAAAAATTTTCTCGATTTTTTTTTATAGTAAAATCTACTCCTCTGGTCCAGGTGGGTGGATCAACACCTAGTCCCATCGGAGACGAGCGATAAAAAAGGATGCCCTGTCGGCAGATCACAACGCTCTGTGCATGTTAAAGATCCTTTTGTTGTTTACAGGGTGGTCAAGGCAAAAATTAAAATAAAATCCTACCAAAAACTTTGAGATCACCATAGTTGTGGATGTGGGTAAATCAAATGAAATTAAAGCCCTTTGGCATATATCAAGTTAATGGGTCTTCTAGAATGATTAAATGATTGTTTCAGATGAACTTATTGGTAAAATCTTTTTCTATTGGATTTTATGATGCAGCCATTTTTCTTCTTGGGCTGTTTATTCTTGCTTTGATGTTATGTTTGTTTTTATTAATCGCAGATGTAGTCACATAACACAAAAATGTTATATACAATATATACAATTCATATTCATGAATGTCTTTAGAAATAATTTTCATCCTTTATTTCTCATCAGCTAAAAGTGTCGAAGTTTATGAAAAGTAAATTGTCAAGATGATGTCCTCTTTGTTTCGACCTTTGAAGAGGGTATCCAAAAGATTTGGAGGTAAGCCTCATACTTATAACCCAGCAAAAAAATCAATTGATGTTATAGACACATTATAGACACATTATTTGCTTGATTCTCTCTCAGTTGTGAATTATGAGTAGCAAATTTATATTTATAATCCAGGCATTGGTAATTTATGGCCTGCACGCCAAATGTAGCTCAGGTCTATTAATTGGGCCTGTAAAGTAAAGTTCTTTCGAGGCCGTATGGAACCAAAGCTTATCCCAGTATATGTAGCATGAAGCGTAACGGGTGATAATTATCACCTCATGGCCATTGGGTTTGTTAGGCATGTAATTTCGCAGTGCTTCACTAAGATCTCATTGTCCTTCAATGAATGAAATTATTCATCCTTTAACAAATGCTTTCTTTTATAAATATTCATTCTTTGATAGCTGTGTATGTATCATCCAGTTTATTCAAATTCATTTTTCCTCTCTCTCTCTCTCTCTCTCTCTCTCTCTCTCTCTCTCTCTCTCTCTCTCTCTCTCTCTCTCTCTCTCTCTCTCTCTCTCTCTCTCTCTCTCTCTCTCTCTCTCTCTCTCTCTCTCTCTCTCTCTCTCTCTCTCTCCCTGTTTCTACCTCTCTCCCTCCCTCTCTCTCTCTCCCTCTTTTTCTCTCTTCCTCCCTCCCTCCCTCTCTCTCTCTCTCTCTCTCTCTCTCTCTCTCTCTCTCTCTCTCTCTCTCTCTCTCTCTCTCTCTATCTATCTATCTATCTATCTCTATCTGTAGTATGTATGTGTGTATGCATGCATATATGTACATGTGTATGTACGTATGTATTTGTGTTTGTGTCGACCATGAGTAGTAATAATTAGCTCCAAGGTTAAGCTAATTCTCCTTGTCTGACATAAGAGTGTTGAAGGATATAGCAACTCACAAGAAATTAAGAGTTCCAAGTCCCAATTTGTGTATTACAATGCTTATAGACATTAAATAATTATCAATACGATAATAAAAGATTATAAGGAGAAATTTTTAAAAGAACAACGAATCAATAATGCCAAAAGAAAGGTAAAATAATTGGATCAGTCTACCTGGATACCAATGAAATACACAGATCTATCTTATACTTAAAGAAATTAAAGTAAAACACATATATATATTCACTATAAATGTCGAAAAATGAATTTTCTTTTGATGTTTACTGGTTGTTCTTGGTCGACACCACACCAGTCTGAAGAACATCAACGATTTCAGTGTAGATAACCACAAGATCAGCACGTCATCCAACACACGCACACAGTAGGCAGTCGTACACGTTACAATACACAGCTGTGGTGAAGTCTCCAAAAACACACACACCCACACACGGGTTGTTAAGGGGTTGCCTTACCGCTGTAGACGTTCAAACCCTCAATTACAATCAGGTTAATTAAAATTAAATAGTTAAATAGTTAACCACACGCTTGCTATTTATGGTTTCACGTTCGATATTGACGATTTCAGTAACAACATTAGTCAATTGTCTTCAAATCACATATATACATAAAATATAATAATTATTATATGTAATACTATAGCGCATAGAGCTATTAAAGGAGAAGTTATCTCCTTGTAATACTAATGATATATAATTCCGTTTATGTGAACAAAAATAAGTAACTATTCATTGTTATTCATAGTTATCTATGTTACCTTCCTGATAATGGTCTCAGTTAACATAGTAACAATATAAAAATGGAACATAATCCTTCACAATGAAAACACTTAGAGATTCTATGCAAGAAACTTATTACATATCATGGCTTTAACCAATACATCAATCAAACTAAGGCATCCGTAACAATGTACAATCAAAATGATTCACTGTCTGTTCTATCAATGTTCCGTGTGATAGCGAACTAAAGTATACAATAAGTTACCCCAATAGGGTTATCAACACGAGATGAACTTAGGTACGCTAGTTCCACCTTTGGATTTAAGGTGGCAACACTTTTTAGTGTTAATAAAACTTATAGTTTAAAACTCGAGATCTCTGTCTCAACAATCTAGGATCTTGTCCTTAGTGTCGTTTTTAACATGCTAGCCACGCATGGACTATCTTTCACGCAGATGAATAGGATAAGTGAAGATTGATAGGAAACTACGGGTAGTTATACTACTAATGTTGCCCCACAATTTCATCATCCAGGAAGTATTACTTCCATATATGGTCACTACCATATTTGGTTCAAGTTTTTCCGATGATGTTTTGAGAAAGTTACCTTTCACGATATATACCGCAACTTTTCTAAGCTACGGAAATCTGGGCATACACTTTCCAACAAGTACGAGCCCCGTCACGAGTAATAAATCTCACTATGTCAAGGTCGAATCATGGGCGTAGAGATGGGATTTCCCATCCTACCAATACAGGGCAGAGAATATGCCTCCATACGATCGTATCATATTCCACCTTCTTTCTCTCCCACCCTATTCTTACATCCTGACAGTATGTATGTATGTATGTATATATGTATGTATGTATGTATGTATGTATGTATGTATGAATATATTTATTCATATAATATAACTACTTTTTATATACTTTTGTCTAATAGGTTGCAGAAATTTTTCTGTGGTTCTTGTGTCTTTGATGATAATCGTCTACACCCTGAGGACATTCTGGACTGGTAAAGGTAATAACAAGCAGTTTTTGGGCACCCTTGAATGCGTACATATTATTTCCCTTTTTAACACTGAACGATCCTTGTACTTTATGTGTTTTTCATTGATGGATGTCATTTATTATTTATATAGTAAATTTAATGGCGCCTCATACTTAATGTGGGTATTCTTGTTTGTCTTTCTGTCTGTCTGTATCTCCTTCTCTCTCTCTCTCTCTCTCCTCTCTCTCTCTCTCTCTCTCCCCTCCCTCCCCCCATCTTCTTTTCCCCATCTCTCTCTCTCTTCTCTCTCTCTCTCTCTCTCTCTCTCTCTCTCTCTCTCTCTCTCTCTCTCTCTCTCTCTCTCTCATTCTCTCATTCTCTCATTCTCTCTCTTTCTTTCTCTCTCTCATTCTTCCTCTCTCCCCTGTCCCCTCCTCCATACCATGAGCTGTCTTTTCTTTCTTGATTTTATATTTTTAAATATTTAGTTTCTTTTTTTTTTTGTAACAATTAGTTGTTGTTTTGATCAAATTCCTTTCATCTAGCATGGAAAGTGATGAAGATAGTAATTCATTTTTTCTGGCTAGTTTTTCTACTTTTTACAATGTATCTTTTGATTTTGTTGTATATATGTGTTATATACATTATGTTTTAATGTATGCATTTATATTAGTGGGTGGATTATAACAATTGTGTGTAATCACCGATTATATGATGTACGCCATTATTATTTTAAAGTTATGAATTTAAAGGGAAAGGACATTTTCTTTTACCTGAATGTAAACCAATCAAATACTGTACATTAAATTCAATCGATAGATTAAAGCAATAATAATCTTATGAAGGCTGTAAAGATATTGATTGTTTTTACAGCTAAAACTAAAGCATATTGCACATGGGATTTGAGCATGATGGTATTTTTTAATGACGCAATGCTAAAAGTTAATCTCATGATAACAAGGATTGCCTTGATGGGGGTAAAAACTATGGGAAAAAAGAAATTAGGAAAGCAAGAGTCCTTCTACTCCCACACTCATCACCCACTTTTTTCCTTCTAAATAGATAAGCAACCCGAAAAAAACAAAATCAAAATCAAACAAAACCCAACAAGAAAGAAGCCAGAGTGTTATATATATGCTGTTGAAGAAAAGAAACTCACATCATATCTCAAAAACAAAAAATACAAAAAGGACAAAATCATGGAAATTAGATGTTCATGCCTTGATTTATTGACTGCAACAAAAGTAGAGTTGAAATTTGTTGAAAAGAACTCACTCACAAAAATACTCTTATGAAATATGGGGGATAAGTCGTTGAAAAGATTTTTAAGTTACATAGAAATGACATGTGCTTCATTTGTTGATCTGTATATACAAGCTTTTACCAATCCACCTAAAAAATTTTATGAAAAAGAAAAGAAAAGAAGACGGAATTTGATTTATCAAAATCGAAATAAAGGAACAAATGCAACAAAATAAATGAGATTAACAAAACCAAACAAAAGTAAATATTAAATCTAAAAGAAGAAAAATAATCGCAAAAAGAGTACGATGGAAAAAGGCCAGAAATGTAAAAGACCCCGAAATGAGCCATTTAAGTCATACTCTCTTGTCTGATGAGCAATGAAAATTTGAGTCACTTTTGTAAAACAAAATCAAACTTTGACTTATCTTGTATGCCATTTTGCACGTTGTTTTTCACGTGAAGATTAAATTTTAAAATTATTTTAGTAACATGCTTTTCAATACGGTCTGCAAGACAAAGCAAGCTTCTGCAATCATGGCGTTTATTTAATTTGGAGAGTAGACTCAAGTTATCTGTGGTACACAACACACCTTTGAACATAAATGTCAAATAATGATAAGCACTATTTTTTTTATTATCACTAGTGTGTTCTTCAAAGTCATGTGATCTTTACATTTTGATAATGGCAAGTTTTAGCAGCGTTTTCCCTCTTTGCGATGTTTTGCTTGTGTTGGCATTCATTGCTTAAAACAAATCATGGATCATTTTTTGATAAGTGTCGTTTTTTATCCATTTTGAACATTTGTTTTGATGATGAAACTTGTAAAGTAAACAGCCCTTTCTTGTGGCTGTGTTGAGCATGTAATTCAGTCGACTCTGCTTAATCACAACACAATGGGAGCGGGAAAATTGTTGCGATTATGTGAAGTTGCGATGAACCGGATTTTATCACGGGCCCAGTGATTTATGGTCATTTCACTACTTGACGACTATGTATGTCTGTAGCAATACTTTTCTATAATTTTTTGCATAGATAACTTTGCCCTCTAAGTTTCAAGGATTTGGGACCGTCATGAACGTGTCAACCACCCATGCTTTTGTCAAATATGTCCTCACTAGCATGGAAACTCTTTTGATTGTGTGATCGAAGACGGTCCATTAGCCAGTCGCTAAAAATGTATGAACCGTGACATATGTCTCTGGTGATGAGGCAGCGCAACTGTTTGTGATGGACTGTCTAGACAACTCACATGGTCATTCCTTGTAATGATTGACTTGGAAAGGAGCTGCAATAGCGTTGGTTATCTTTGTCTACCCACTGACTGGAGCTGTCTGAGTTTCCTATACAAGACTGATTGTGCCTTTCACTGTCTGCTAGACCCACGATCAGTGTAAGGCTATTGTGTCATTACGGTTGTAAAGTAATAACAACGTAGACATGCGATCATCGTTTAGCAAACTGTGAAATTAGAAAAAAGCCGTCAGAAATCTGATGCATGCAGTAATCAATTGTTTCTTGGGAATAATTATGAATAATTGGCAATTGTGATTGACCGAGTTGGGAACAACAACCTGAGTTGACTGTAGTAGCAATCGTGTTCTACCGCCAGGAGCAGTGTGTTTGTGAATTCCAGTTTTCATATTGTGCTGGCATGCATTGAATGATACTAAACACTGTAGTTTTAGTGGCATTATCAATTACACAAAAATAAGGGCGACACATTGTATATACGATTTATTTGATGAAACAACGGGGTAGAAACATCAAAGTTGTAATAGATTATTTTTGTGGTCATCAAATGAATAAATACCATGCCATGGTTAAAGAATAAAGTTGCAGTAGTTGTAATAAATGATCTTTGTGGTCATCAAATGAATAAATACTTGTCATGGCTAAAGGTAGTTAGGTTCTATTTAGATGGCTTTCACCTGAACCTGATTTTGGACATCCCAGCCTCTTTAAATACAAGTTTGGGCATTTTCTCAAGTATTCAAATCTCGTCATAACCTGTTCCTTCTCATAGTCCTCTTGTTGACAGTCTGTGAGTTGTTTTAAACATTTTATATTTCTTTTCTGCATCATTCTCTGCTCTAATTAAATCTTTTGATAGGTTTTATCATCATGGTTTTTCAAGTTCAACCACTGAGATTAAAATCTACCTACTATGACTGAAAGAATTGTACCAATTGTTCAATCCTTGTTTGTGTTTGTGCATGTGTGTGAGTGTATGTATTTGTTTTTTTTCTTGCAAAATAATTTTCTGATAACTATCCGAAGGAAAAGCGATGTAAACCATAATGTATTACTGAAAATATATTTGAAATTGCATGTGCAATGTAGAACCTTAGACGTAATAGTGATTTGTGTGTGTTTTGATACATTTTTTAAATTCTCAAGCACTGGAGTTTCTCCAATTGGTTACTTCAATTTCTATTGACACATATTTATATTTCATTTTAAGTTACACTGTTGTTTGAATCCTAATGTATGACGTAAGATAGATAAATCTTCCATTCTTAGGCCATTCAAGTGCCTTTTTCCTCATGTGCTATTGATATCATTGTGGTTTCAGATGAAGATATCCATGTGGACACTAGATATAACTCAGAAAGTGGTAATGATTCACAACTTTTGCTTCTTTTTTTTTTTGGTTTTTTTTTTGTTCTTTCTTTTCATCAATGTGGGCTCATAACTTAATGCAATCTGTGATATAATAGAGTTTATCATCAGTCATGAATATTATTTCATTGGAATTTATATAGAAATAGCCATTTATTTGAGTTTCGATTGCTTTCAATCGATCTAAATTTAAGGGCTTTGAAATGGTAAATATTCTTGAGATGATAGCAAATAACTATATTTTAAGTAGGTTATTTCTCCCCCCTCTGCTTTCTTTTCCCTATCCATAGTAAAGACTAATTGACACGAAAACAAAATTCGACCTCTTCCGAACCCAAGTTTCTTTCTCACAGGGTAAGGAAGGGATTGGAAGGAGAAGTTGCAATCAAAAGAAAAGATATCAGCTATGGGTTAAGATTTAATTGCCAAATCTACTACACCTTGAAGAGGGAAAAAAATATGTGTATATCCGCAGATGACAGCTCCCACTTCTACCATTTGTTTATTTTTGTCTTTGTATGGTCGTCCAGTTAAAAATATTATCTATTTATTCCTACGCCGCCATTATGATTTTGTAGCAGTAGTGTTGCTCTGTATACTCTGTCGTCAGAAATGCTTCAAAATATATATAGAAAAAAACTTCCCATATTATATGTATTTTTTAAAAACTTGTAGAAGATGCTCCTGAATTAAAAGCACAATATCTACAGTTTGATGTTCGATGAGAGCAAGAATAAGATGGGACTTTGGAAGAGTCTATACGCTTGAATCTCTCTCTAAGTTTAGGGCAGTCAAAAGGGAAATACACAATTCTTATTATTTGAGTAGTGTTTATGAACAGATAGGAAGAAAATAGCAATTCATACTAATGTTAGTCAGTTTGCTGTTGGGTCCTCCCAGTAATGCAGTTGATTACCGATCAGCGTAATGAATGGCATAGTTATTTTTGGGATTTTGTCATATAAACAGTGCTTAGTTGAATATGGTAGATCTGGAACTATAATTGTAGTTGTGTAAAATCAGATCACATTTTAAAAAATCCTCTTCTGTCTGTGTAAGAGCAAGAGCCAATTCAAGACATCTCTCATTTACTTAAAAATGTTTGTTTGTTACCCCCTGGTAGCAAACAGGATCTTTTCACAATTATTTGATTAATCAGGCAACATAATAGAGAGGTGTACTTTCTTAAGCATAAATTCATTTTAGTGCTCCTGATTATTTCAGAGAGAAGAATAGTTTTTTTTATAATTTTCTTTCTTTCTTTCTTTCTTTCTTTCTTTCTTTCTTTCTTTCTTTCTTTCTTTCTTTCTTTTTTTTTTCCTCCCTTCCTTCCATTCTTCCTTCTTTCTTTCTTTCTTTCCTACTGTGTTTTTTTGGGTATTTTTGTGTGTGTTTGTCAACGTTATACCTTTTCTTTCTTTTGTCTGTAATCTTTATTCAAATATTCCTCTTTTTGTATCGCAATGCAAGATTCTATTTTCAGATAATTCTCAAACGGGTCAGTAACATAACCTCTTTAGATGACATCTCTTTTTTCAAATGAACTGAAGTAAGGCCCACTCGTTTGGGAAGAGGTCTTGGGATGAGCTGAGCGAGATGCTTTGTCCCCTTCATAGAATTGTTCTTGATTTGTTTCTTTTTGGTTATTGTGGTTTGACTCTAGCGGGGGACTCGGTAGTCCAGAAGCAAGGTGTCAGTCTCTCAATCAAAAGGTTGTGGGCTCAAGCCCCATGCAGATTGAAAAGTCTTTCTCAATTTTTTTGTGTGTAAAACCTACCCCCTGGTCCAAGTAGGTAGATTGACACCTCGTCCCATTGGAGATGGACGATAAGAAGGAGGTCCCGCGTGCAGATCAGGCACTCTGTGCACATTAAAATTAGAGGGCAGTCTGGGCAAAATTAAAGATCTACCAAAACCCCTGTGATCACCTTTGTTGTGGTTGTGGGTCAAATCAAATCAAATTCAACTCAAGCTATAGTCTTATTTGCCGGTTACCCTTCCTATTCGTTGATTTAAACCAATTTCCTTCAATTTACTTTTCCCTGCCGTTTCGTTACGGTGTTAAGCTGTTACCATGACCATGGTTAATCTGGAAAAGATCCCCTCAAGCATGAGGTTTTCAAAAACATTGGTAAATTTGTTTTTTGCATGCACATTACTTGTTTCTTATGCCTTGGTTTGCTTATGCAGGATTTACTTCTCAGTTGAAATTATATCCTTTGCCTACGCCTAGCTCACTTTGAGTTATGCAAGTCACAGCCAGAAGAAAACGAGTCACATGGTGCATGGAGCCTTTTCAGTTGTATGGGATCGATGGCTTAATTCCATGGGGTCGGCACATTAATGTGGTCTTTCTTTCCAAATCGCTCTGTGTTTTGAAAAAAACACAAGAGGTTCAAATATCTCGTGATCTTAACTGAACAAGCACAATATCATGTATCTGATCTGATTTCATTGCATTTAAAATTTGATGCCATGGGGTCGGCATATTAATGTGATCTTTCTTTCCAAATCACACTCATGTGCTTTGAAAAATACAACAAGCAGTTTAAATATTTTTTTATCTTAATCGGACTAGCACAACACCATGTATCTGAACTAATTTCTTTACAGCATGCGACTTTTTTTCTTATCTGACTGTGACATGTCATATGTACAATCAGGTGGTGGGACAGCAACTCTGGTTATTTTGCTGATTTTTTAATGCTTTTTAAATGATAGTATACATACTCACTGTCAGATTTCTGTTTAACATATGGTACTATTATGGTGTAATAAAATCAAGCTAACAGCTTGTTTTGCTTTGGACATGTTCAGCTTTAGATGTGTTGGAAAGGGTACAGTTACACCGCCTGCTATTCAAGAGAAACGTTGATGCAAGTAGTTATCGTCTTGACTTGAAATGAGAATGTTCTGTTTAACACAAATTCTCTCCTTAACTGCTCAGCTCATTAGAATTCAGGACGCATTTTCTTTTAAGCTACAAATGACCAACTGTTTATCCCATTAGATGAGTTTAAACTTAATACAAGAACAGTCAGATCAGGCTGTCAAACATGCATGGCCCATCTTTTAACATTGATTGTCACCTGCACTCAATTTACCTGAGTACAGTCATGGTGTGGAACAAACTGCCAACAGAAATTAAACTCAGCAACAGCGCTGAAGATTTTTAAAACAGAATTAGAATTAAACACATACACTTTAAATAAAATTAACAGTTCCTGGTTAAATAAAAATGAACTTGTGCCCTGGCAGTAATTCTCAAGAAATTAGTTGGCTAGTTATTATGAAGAAGAAAAGGTTTTCCTATAATTAGATCTCCTTGGTATTAAACAAACACACCTATCAGCTGTTTTTAAAAAAGTGTAATTTTCATGAAAACTCAGATCGCGCTGTGATGAATGAAGTGTGTGAGCATGAATTTCATGTAGCCTGAAAAGTTGGGTTTAAAAAAAAAAAAGTCACTGTCTTCCACTGTGACAGAGTAAACATCAGGCTCTGATAGATCATCATGTCAAATCAGTTTGATCAGATTCAGATCACTTCAGCATTTTTTCTCTCTTTGTGACTGTAACAAATCGCTAATGAAAAGTAATGAAACAAGAAACATAAATTGCATAATATATATATGTTTGTATTTGAAACAGTAAAATAAGGTAAAATATTTCTTCTGTGGAGTCCAAGCACATTTTCATTAAAGCCTTGAGATGTATCTGTTTTGCAGAGTGGCTATTTTTATGTGGATCTTGGGTATTTTTTCAGGCTTTATATGTACATTTTTTTAACCATTTTTGGTTTAGATTTCTTTCCTTTCTGTCACCTAACCGAAATTAATACAATATTTAGACTGGAAGAAAAAAATAATAATAATAATAAATATGTTTTTAAAATTAGTCTCAAATTAATTGATATTTTAGACAAATCTTATCTGTTCTCACTTGCATAGATTGATAATAGATTTATAGATAGTAATATTCACTGCATTGTTTTTTTCTGCCTAAATAGGCAGATTCTTGTGGGTGAAATACAATAGTCCTATAAATGTCATTATTCTTTTTTTTGTTTCTTTATCCGTTCCCATTCTATCTTCTGGTGTATACCTGAAAAGATCTTTCTTCAAGCTACCCTGCCCTGACATTTTCTGTTTCCTTCTGTGGAGGTTAAATTTCTTTGCTTTAGTGCCTCTACTTTTATATTTTCTTCCCATTTTTTCCAAGGTCTGTCTTTTGGTCTTTTACCTTGGGATGTCACCAATGCACCCTCTCAGCTGTGCGTGTGTGCATGTACACACCAGGAAAAGACAACAGCATGCACAAAAGAAGAAAAAAAACCAATTGATTTGCACACAATTGAGACTTTTTCTTCAAACTTTGCATAATACCAACAATTTACGCTCACAGACTTACAAAAGATGAGAGGGAACATTGGATGTCATTCATGGGGTAAAAAAACTGTAGGCTCCCATACTACTTCAGGGTATTATAGTACTACTTAAGGGTATTATGGTACTACTTAAGGGTATTATGGCACTACTTCAGGGTATTATGGCACTACTTCAGGGTATTATGGTACTACTTGAGGGTATTATGGTACTACTTCAGGGTATTATGGCACTACTTCAGGGTATTATGGTACTACTCCAGGGATTATGGCACTACTTCAGGGTATTATGGAGTGTCTAGCACCAATCCTAACTTCTTCATTCCACAGACACACCTCTTTGTAGACTTGTCTTGTCTCTTTACAGAAAACAAATGATGATACTTTCCATTGTTGTTGCCATTTTTTGTTTTTGTATGTAAAGGAGGAAGGAATTAATCGATTCCCCTGTAATAGATGGCTAGCATTGTCAACAGAAGGTTATTTCTTTCATTCCATTGTCATTCTGTTAAATATACTTATATATTATATATATATATATGTCCGTACGTAGTGTTGTGAGTTTGTAATCACGACAACGACACTGGTTCAGACCTCATGGCTGGCCAGGAGTTTTTGTCACAACATTTTACTCTTTGGAAAGGTTCTTCACTCTGCTCTCCTCATTTGAATCAGGTGTGAATGAGTACCCAGCTATAGGTAGAGATAGATCTTGTCAGAGCGTTAGTAAAGAAGCGCTTAACAGGCTGCTGTACTCTTGCTCCCAAGGAGTTGAGAAGGACTTTGAATGAAATGGCCTGCTGGGGTATAAAAGATGTACTATCGGTGAGCGTGCACTTGTGCAGGGATAAGGACTATAAATCCATATTTATGTTTTTATATATGATGTATATGTGTTGTATGTATTTGCCTCCATTTGCTTATTCTTGAAGTGAGGTTGTTGTGTATATCAGAACAATTTTACGTCATCACAATAGGTGGGTATATAATCATATATAAGGCTATCATTCCGTTTACCGCAGTGGTTCTTAACCTTTTAGGAGGTACCAAACCCTGCAAGTTTCATACATGCATTTTCCTGAACGCTCTGTGATTGGAAAAAAAGAATATAACACACGCACTGGTGTGTGTTGTGTCTTGACCTCAGCCAAAACCCCTGAGATTGACTCACCGAGGCCCTGGGGTTCAATGGAACTCAGGTTAAGAACCACTCGTTTAATGTGAATGTTTTGTGTGTACGTGTTTGCCATCTTGCTTTTTCATTGTGATGCGGCGTCGTTGCTGTTGCTATGCTGATCTGATCTCCCTCTCTCAGGGCTGATCTGATCTCCCTCTCTCAGTGCTGATCTGACCTCCCTCTCCCAGTACTGATCTGACCTCCCTCTCTCAGTGCTCATCTGACCTCCCTCTCCCAGTGCTGATCTGACCTCCCTCTCTCAGGGATGATCTGACCTCCCTCTCTCAGTGCTGATCTGACCTCCCTCTCTCAGTGCTGATCTGACCCCCTCTCTCAGTGCTGATCTGACCTCCCTCTCTCAGTGCTGATCTGACCTCCCTCTCCCAGTACTGATCTGATCTCCCTCTCTCAGGGCTAATCTGATCTCCCTCTCTCAGTGCTGATCTGACCTCCCTCTCTCAGGGCTGATCTGACCTCCCTCTCTCAGTGCTGATCTGACCTCCCTCTCTCAGTGCTGATCTGACCTCCCTCTCTCAGTGCTGAGCTTTTCCCATGATGGAAAGCAACTCATTTTATACTGACATCAAAATAGATCTTTTGCTTTCATATGTCTCTCAAAATGGTGGGCGGTTGGAGGGAGTTGCCGGTAGGTCATACTTCTTTCCTTCACTCTTTCACACAGGTTTTTCCTCTGCCTGTTCCCTCTTAATTCCTCCCTGAGATCACCGCATATGACGTATGTGACAACTTTCAGTCAAATTATCAAACAGTCTCAAAATATCCCACACCAATCTTCCTTTTGTCTCAATGATGGCCCGTGGCATAGTGTTTCAGTTACAATGGATCTCACACTTACAACTCAAGAGAGGGAGGAGGGTTTCAGTGATATCTCTACTTTGGTTTTTAATCTTTCACTCGTTTTAAAGCAGATGAAATAGTATGGAAACTACAGATTAATCGTTCATGTATAGTTCTTCAGATACATATATATATATATATATATAGAGAGAGAGAGAGATAAATAGATATATCTTATAAGATAGTTTGCAATACTTACTATTACTATAGTTTTCATTATTGCTTGAAGTATAAGATAATTTAGAAAACTTACTATAGTTTTAATTTTTGTCCAAAGTAAAGATAGTGTGTATAACTTAGGATAGATTTAACTATTTTCAAAAGTATAAGATAGTTGGCAATACTCACTATAGATTTCATTACTTCCCAAAGTATAAGATAGTTTGCAATACTCACTATAGATTTCATTACTTCCCAAAGTATAAGATAGTCGGCAATACTCCCTATAGATTTCATTACTTCCCAAAGTATAAGATAGTTTGCAATACTCACTATAGATTTCATTACTTCCCAAAGTATAAGATAGTTTGCAATACTCCCTATAGATTTCATTACTTCCCAAAGTATAAGATAGTTTGCAATACTCACTATAGATTTCATTACTTCCCAAAGTATAAGATAGTTTGCAATACTCACTATAGATTTCATTACTTCCCAAAGTATAAGATAGTTTGCAATACTCACTATAGATTTCATTACTTCCCAAAGTATAAGATAGTTTGCAATACTCACTATAGATTTCATTACTTCCCAAAGTATAAGATAGTTTGCAATACTCACTATAGATTTCATTACTTCCCAAAGTATAAGATAGTTTGCAATACTCCCTATAGATTTCATTACTTCCCAAAGTATAAGATAGTTTGCAATACTCCCTATAGATTTCATTACTTCCCAAAGTATAAGATAGTTTGCAATACTCCCTATAGATTTCATTACTTCCCAAAGTATAAGATAGTTTGCAATACTCCCTATAGATTTCATTACTTCCCAAAGTATAAGATAGTTTGCAATACTCCCTATAGATTTCATTACTTCCCAAAGTATAAGATAGTCGGCAATACTCCCTATAGATTTCATTACTTCCCAAAGTATAAGATAGTTTGCAATACTCACTATAGATTTCATTACTTCCCAAAGTATAAAGTAGTTTGCAATACTATTATTTTTATTATTGTCTAAATTATAGATAGTTTGCAATACTTACTATAGTTGTCATTATTTCCTAAAATATTAAGTAGTTTGCAATACTAACTTTTGTTTTTACTATTGCCCAAAGTACAAGAAAGTGTACACTACTTACTGTAGTTGCCATTATTTTCTATATTTATAAAGTAGTTTGCAATACTAACTATTGTTTTTACTATTGCCCAAACTATAGACAGTTTGCAATACTTACTATGGTTTTCATTATTTTCCAAATTCATCGCCTTGGTACAAAGAGTCAAATATTTTTATTTCATTTAAAAACGTGTTTGTTTGTTGTCTTTTTATACAACCATTTGATGTGGCTGCTATTGGGGTTGGTAACTGATTGGGTGTTTTTGTTTTGTTTTTTGTTATTATTATTATTATCTATTTGCTTATTTTTAGCATCAATTTGTTCTCAATCAGTTTCACCCACAACAAGTTTTTTTTAAAGGCTTACAATCAGTACAAAATCGCATCATTGATCGGGGATAGAAAGAAAACCTAGGAACATACACAGTGTGCTGTATCCTCTTCCATCTTCCCCCCCACCCTACCCCGTGGCTTTTCCTCATTGATAAATTTCTGAATTGTGTTTCGCCCATTTCCTTCTTTCCCTGCTTCTGCTTTCACTTTCATCATTTAATGGCAGTAGTCTGTGTGGGACAGAGCGGCCCAGCTGAGTGACTGAACCTGTTCAGTGATTGAAATAAGAAAGAGGTGCACCCATTGGTCTCTGATTTAGATACCATCAATAGAAATGTCTTGTTTTAACATCATCGACATCCTTACTCATTTCATGTACGTCTTCTTTTATGCCAGCAATCAATTTCCCCACTGTACACCATTTTCTTCTGTCAATCCTTTTAACCCATTAATCAATCCATCATATACGCAATTCCCTCCACTAAGCTGTAACACATATCTGTAATTTTATGTTTTCTCTTTTATTCAAGTCGCATTGTATAATGCCCTTTTTTTCCCTTCTGCGTCTTCTTATTATCACACGGATTGGTTTAAATGATTACAGTCTTCATGTAGAAATACATGCTTTTGTGATTGATCATGAAAGCAGTATATGAGGGGGGAAGATGCAAAAACCGCTATATCCAAAAAAAGATAACTTGAGAAAACAATTTTGTTTTCCCTTAGTTCTAAATAAATAAAGCCCAAATATATTGATGTTTAGTGCCGAATTATAATATGAAATAGTCAGTTTTGAACAACAAGAAAAGATTTCATCATCACAAGACTCTTCATTCAAAGTCCAAGATGGTGAAAAGCCTCACAATATGTAAAAATGGCGCATAGCGGGTTTTGCATCCCACCTCCTTATATGTATGTGGCGTTGGTGGCCGAGCAGTTAGACTGCCGGACTGGGGATCATGAAATCCTGAGTTCGAATCTTTACAAAGCCAGACCCGACATTGTGTTCTTTGGGAAAGGCACGTAACATGCATTTCCCTCCACTCTACCCGGGTGCAAAATGGGTACAAGCACTAGCTTGGGAGTAAAAACCTGCGTCCAGGCTACAATCCTGGCCAGGAGGTGATTATTATCATATGTTTTGTTTCACACTATAGAAACTGGGATAAGCTCCGGCTCTATGGGTCATAAAGGCCTTGAAGGAAACTTTACTTACTACCCTTATAGGTATACACTGAAAACATTTAATCTGACATTCATAGGAGTAGAGGTTTCTTTTCAAATTAAGTATTTTATGTCAATGATGTGTCTTAGTCAACACAACGCTCATGGGAAACAACACATGTGTTTGAATTGGATACGCCTTTATTTGTCCAGGCATTACATTTTCCTGAGGCAGTTAGGAAGGACGGTAGTGATATGAGCAAGAAGGAAGCGGGGAGGGGTATTTGGTTGCATAGTGAGGAGGCAGAACTGGTGAACAGCTGCTGGATTTTAGCTATTGCTAAAAAGACAAGAAATCCGATCGGCGAATGGCTACTGAGATGTAAACCATTACTTAGATCAAACGTAATCCAGTAGAATTTGATACCTGGCATGGTCTGTATTGTTACAAACATCCAATATTTTCCCTGTGCGTTTTCAGGCTTAGGACTGTTTACTTGTCAACGAGGCCAATAAAAAATGTTGAGTTTTACAAAATACAGAACTCACAATATTAAATGATATAATGAAAAAAGGGCACAAAAAAGAAGAGAAGCAGATAATAAGCTGGCTCACACAACCATGGGACGGTCAAAGTCTTTTCATACTTCTATATACGATTTTTCCAGTGCCAACTAAAAGTGTTGGATGAAATTTACAGCTCCCACACACTGAGCTGTATTTGACAGTTCAACATGCTTCTTTTGTAATCGATACGACTGCAGCCAACTTCACCTGTAACAAAGAAATAGCGAAAAAGTAATAGCCGTTTGCAGGTCGTCCAGAGTAGCCGTTTGCTGATTGCCTTGAGTAGCCGTTCGCATGGCAACGTCTCACCAGGGACTAGGCAAATCTTTCGAGGGTTGTCAGACTAAATATTTTCGAGTGGCATATTGATAATATATATGGTTTATTCCACATCGGCTTAAGTGGCATCCACTGTAATTGAACTTCTTTTAAACTCATTTATTACGTTCTTAGAAAGAATTATGCATTTCATTTTTAATCAGGGGCAATGATGACTCATCCCTTCAGAGTGCGAAGATGAAAGTATTAGCGTGGTCAATTTTTAATACACTGATGTCTTGAATAGTACAAAATCAATTCATGTTTGTCAGACATTTCTTCTGAATGTCAAGGGTTTCAATTTTTATTTCACAATCTCCCAGGCCCAGACAGCAGCTCATGGAAGACATCGGACAAAGTTGTTACCTCAAATCACACCAGTGAGTATAGAAGCTGTTCTTCTCTTTGTTTCCTACTAATTTCTTGATTCCCAGTCGTTACAATAAAAGCGCTCATGAAAATCTCAGTATTGAGTACTGACTTGATCTAATAATCGTATTTGATAAAAATAAATCATAATCTAGTATTCTCTCCCGGACATACTGTGTTTTTATAAGGGTCAGATTTAGCTATTACTCTTTGCCTTTGAAGATCGTCCCTGTGGTTTCATATCAAGTCTGTTCTTTCCATGTGCTGATGAGCTCAGTTCAAACTCAAGCCTACTGACCCCCCCCCCCCCCTCCCCCCCACTAAAAAAAAAGGAACCCGGGACAAAAGAAATAAAATGTAAACCATGCAAGATGTTTAGATGAAAGTTGGTACACCCTTTTAATAGCTGGAATGATTACCTGAAAATATGACGTCAAACTGGCAATCTGAACAGGAAATAACAAACATCTGATTGCAAAAATACGATCGAAATGGCGCCTCCTCATAAAAACACAAATTTGAACACGACTAGAAAACTTGCCGAGAACCTAGTGACAATGATCCAATAAAGGAATCGGCTGTATCTCAAATAAAATTGTGGTTTTGAGTTCTGTTACATTTGTGTTGAACTCTGTCGATATTGCCAGTCCTGTGTGAGCTCAAGGAAAGATCGAACTGTGTCAATCGTGATGGGGACTTTTTGTTCAGGACTCAAACAGAGTCTTTGACTGATTTTATTTACCCATTCCCATTTGTAGGTTTTGATGGATATTTCCATGGTCTACTATCGATGTCAAATTCTTTTTTGAATCAGATTTGAGATTTTCTTTGAGAACCTGTTTGAAAACACATTTTTACTATTGAGACTTTTTCTTCTGCAGACCACACTGTGTTGTTTAGATCTAAATTATAATAGGGCAGCTCGACGCGGATATAAGTATAGATTTACATAACGCTGTCCGGTTGGCTGAAGTTACTTCCTTTAAAGGAGATGCGTATTTGAAGTTATTGTTATTTTCCATGGTTGAGGTTTTTTGGAGTCACCCTGTATGTAATTTGACATAGAGTGTGACCATGTCTGATTATTATATGTTGCATTGCTTGCCTTTGCAGTTTCCTATTGTGATATTCCTTGTCGGCCTGGGCAGTTCTCATATTCCATTTCCTCTGGACGGATGAGCTCAGACAAGAAAGTCATTCAGACCGGACCCATCATTTGCTATCAAGGAGAAGAGTAAGTAAGATAATATATAATTTATGAACATTCTTCTCCTTTTGAACCAAATTTCTACAGTTCTTGAACTTTTATCTGGAAGGAGATATGGCGCACATTAATGAAGCAAAGCAAACCGATCATGTGCTCGTCTGTGAAGCTTTCAAGCACTTGAACATATATACTGACTTTAAATTGCCGCAATAAATTTGAATTTATTTTAACAGTGATGTTCTTGAGATGATGATGTCAGCCTTATTGATAAGAGACAAAGATGGTTTACTATCTGTCCTTAAATGTTTTGGAATAACTTTTTTGTTTCCTTTTCTCTTTGTACCAGACAAATGAGTCCAACGTTGGGGAACGTGCAACGAGGAGTCAACATGCTTGTGATTGACAGTAAGTTCACCCCCTGCGAGAGTCACTTAAGACAAGATAAGATGAAATGTGATAATAAGATAATCTTTATATGTCATTTTGGGAATTTTTATATTTTTATTACCTTCATGTTTCAAATTATTATCATCAAGCTGTTCAGTAATTGTGCACCCATGTAAATTCTTAGGCAGAGATGTGCACACATGGAAATTTTTAGGCAGAAATGTGCACACATGTAAATTCTTAAGCAGAGATGTGCACACATGTAAATTCTTAGGCAGAGTCGCAAATGCTTCCTTTTGAAAAGGACATTGTGCTATTTTATGCCATTGAATGAGATTACAAAACCTTTACAGAGATGCCTCCTTGACATTATCTTGTTTGCCACGTCAATTTTGTCCCTAATTTTTTATCATTCATCGGCACTTGGTCAGATATATTGCAATTTAGCTTATGCTTTCTCTTCTACAGCCAAAACGGGATTAGTCAAACATTTGATGAACTTTGACACTTATATATCTGGTAAGAAAATATTCTACTTTGTCCGTAGTTAATTTTTAAAGTTTACTTGCAAGATATCTTAGAACACAGATCGATAAAAGAAAGGCTAAAGATGTGTGATCGCACATGTGTTCATTAAAGAGAAATTGATGTAAACCATGGTTTAGCATTCTTTATAGCAGTTCTTTCTCTGTCACGTTTCAGCTGGGGGTTTTTTTTTCGTACAGGGTTTTTTGTGTGTCTTTTTTTTAGGATTTTAACGTCTTTTATTGGGCCTGGCCTTTACAGTTGTTTATAATCAATTCGAAGCATACTGTGAGTTAACTGTGACTTATGACTTCTCTGTTTGGTTTGGGAACTCCTCAGAGAGTGGACTTGTGAAATTTTTGAAGACCAAAATCTCATTGTCAGACGTTATAATGCTTACCACGTATGATGATGCTGCCACCGGGTATGTATGAGATTAGTCTTGATAATTGACATCTACTCTCCTTACCTATCTATCCATCTCTTTCTTGTATGTTCACAAGAGTTATCCTTCTGTCTTCTGGTTGGCAGGTATTGCTGGTAGGTGTTACTTTTCTTTTCTTTTCCTCTTTGATTTATCTTATCTTTTATCTTTGATTTATTTTTATCTTGTTATTTCTCTTTGATTTATCTTTTATCTTGTTATTTTCTTTGATTTATCTTTTATCTTGTTATTTCCTCTTTGATTTATCTTTTATCTTGTTATTTCCTCTTTGATTTATCTTTTTTATCTTTATCTTGTTATTTCCTCTTTTCATTTATCTTTTATCTTGATTTATCTTTTATCTTGTTATTTTCTCTTTCTTTTATTTATCTTTTATCTTTTATCTTGTTATTTCCTCTTTCATTTATCTTTTATCTTGTTATTTCCTCTTTCATTTATCTTTTATCTTGTTATTTCCTCTTTCATTTATCTTTTATCTTGTTATTTCCTCTTGATTTATCTTGAGATCACTGCATATAGTGGACGGTGAGACAAACAAAAACTTCTTGTATGTTAATTAGTCATCCATCTGTCTTCTCGTATGTACACTAGTCATCCATTTCTCTTCTTGCATGTGTTGGTGGGGGTTGCTGGTAGGTCCTATTTCTTTCCTTTCCTTCTTTCACTCATCTTTCATCTTGCTGTTTCTCTTAGTTTACCCTGAGATCACAGCAATGGTGGACAGGGTAAATTTCAATGACTCAAACAAACAAAAACTTCTTGTTTGTTTGCTAGTCATCCATCTGTCTAGGTGGATACAGAATAAAAAGTAAATAAATTTTCTTCAAGGCCATTACGACGACCCATAGAGCTGGAGCTTATCCTGAATTCTGTGGCGTGAAGGGAAATCGGGGATAAGGGTCTCCTCCAGGACAGGACGCTAGTCTGACAAAGATTTTCACTCCCAACCTAGTGCTTGTACCCATTTGCAACTGGGTTGACTGAGTGGGAGAAATGCGTGTTGAGTGTCTTTCCCATGGAACACCATGTTGGACCTAGCTTTGCTAGAATACGAACCTGGTCCCTCTCAATCCCAAGTCTGGCAGCCTAACCACTCGGCCACTGACGTCACTTGGTGGATGCATGATGGGTGCTAATGGACAATCTTACTTATTGCTTTTCATTCTTTTACGTATCTGGGTTTTTATTTCTTGTCTTTGTAATTTTAAAAGACAAAGGTATATGTTAAGATTATCAAATCATAACAATTTTCTGTGCCTTTTGCAACCCAGCATGAGAAGTCCAGGGAGACGCTTACTTGAGTTTGTTTGGAAGCAAGCTCATCAAACACCTGGGATTCCGTGAAAACTTTGTCATGATTGGACACAAGGGGCTGGAGGAAGGCGCTGCCATTGAAGCTGTAAGTCAATGTATCATTCATGTTCGTGTCATTTTTGTTGTTCAAAATCTACACGCTAAAGCACAGGATTTTCTCCCTTGTTGATGGTTGGCGGTCACATTCATTTTTCATCTTGCAGTTTCTTCTTAATTTACCCTGAGATCACTGCATACGGTAGACATGGAAAATTCCAATATAACAAAATTTTCTCTTCTCTTTTTCTTGTTTATGTTTTTATTTCTGTTTACTTTAGCCATACCACTGGGGGGAGGGGGGGGGGTGTTGCCTCCGGTGTAAATTGTTCTTTTTTGTATTGATTTATTTGCTTTTGCATCCAGATTTGCACGCGGTCGGCAGGCGCTTCCTAGTAGATCCTATTTCTTTCCTTTCCTTCTTTCACTTACCTTTCATCTTGCTGTTTCTTCTAATTCACTTTGAGATGGCTGTAATGGTGGGACGGAGGCTTATTTCAATGAAACAAAAAAACATCCAATGTTACCATTTATGGCATTTCATTTGGTTGTCTTTGTATATTTGGAAACATTCTTGTAGATGCTGATCTCATGTTCAATGTCAATCACAATTCTTCTTTCTTTGTCAAATGTGCGATTGGCGGGAGCTACTGATAGGTTCTACTTCTTTCCTTTCCTTCTTTCACTTCCCGTTCATCTTGCTGTTTCCTCTTAATTCACCTTGAGAATCACCGTAATGGTGGACGGGGTAAATTTCATTTAAATGTAAACAAACAATTTTTTGTCGATGTTATTGTATATTTCTTTTTGCCTGTGCCAGAAAAAAAAAGTTTTAACTATCAAGGCTATTTTGGGGTTGGGTGGTATTTTGTTCTCTTGCCATTGTTGCATTCTAGAGATACAATTAATTTTTTTGTCAGTTTTATTTTTAATAGAAGCTACCTTGTTTCAGTTTTCTCTCCCAAAACTATTAATAGATCTTCCTTTGTTAAATTACAGCACAAAGTCAAGGGTAAGAAAGAAGACTTTGGCCATCAAGTTGAGCTAAAGGGCTGTTTCACTTTTCCATGTGAGTGAGGGTATTTAGAATCTTTTTTGCTTGGAATTAATTCTTTGTGTTGATTCTACTTTAATGCCTTTAGAAGAACCTTACAGACAATTGTTGCTTGAAATCACATGTTTAAAGCAATTAGATGTTATTTTACAAAGAAATAATGTAATTACAACAGAACCTTTTCCTGTCACGCTTTTGAATTGAGTTATATTTGAACTTGTTTGTCTGTTTGCTTGAAATATTTTCTTCTTAAGTCTCGGTGTAATGAAAAACTGTTTATGAAATGTTTTTTGCCTTCACTACTTGCTGTAACTTTACTTGAATTTGCTAGTCTTTTTTTTCTTTCTTTTTATTTGCTGATATATCACAAACTCATCAAGGTTTCTTTAATATCTTCTCATCAGTGGGGAAGACGAGGAATATTGCAAACGTGTCTCCTCAAGTTCTTCACGCCAAAGACATGAAAATTGGGGAACGCCACGACAACTGTGGCCTACCCGCGCCATGTCCCAGGGACCACGTGGCCATCGCTGTCGACACTGGCTATGGCAATTCCAATGGACCCAAGATTTGTGTGGACGGCTTTGTGTAAGTAAAACAGGACCCTGATTTGATTAACCCCTCTTATTAGATTTATCATTTAGATCTGATAAATAATTTTTTAGAAAGGAAAAAAGAAGAGGGAGAAGAAGTGTGAGGAGGAGGAAAAGAAGAAGAAAAGAAGAAGAAAAAGAAGAAGGTGAAGAGAGGACAAAGAAGAATAAGAAGCAGAAGAAGAATATTCTTGAATCTGGCTTTCTCCATTGTATCAGTAATAACATCAGATGCACACTTTTTCCTCAACTTTCATCCATTTTTGAATGTTCAAAGGTTTCATGAACAGTGAATGGCAGCTGTAACTGGTTTGATCCGTTTTGTTGTTTTTCCTTGTGTTTCAAATGTGACATGACCTTAGTTTTTAGTGCTTGAATTTGTCTAGCAAAAGTATTTTCTTGGGGATTTTATGTCTTCTTCTGGTGTTTTAGGCGCATGGACAGAAACACCAATGGTGCCGGTCGTGGTTTCAATATGTTGGCCCTTGACCCCGACACGCTCAAGCCTTCAGATCTCACTCATGTGGACACTTATGAAACAGGTAAAAAGCTTTTCTTCTTTTTCCACCTCGTGTTAAGACGTACTTTTTTTGACTTAGAGCCCGTGGCCCATGTCGTCGACCCACTCGTGACCTTGGCTTTCCTCTTATCTCTGTGGTGAGTTGCTTATCGTTCTCACTTGTGGGTGGCAATGTCTCTCAAGCATTCCAGCTCTTTCTTGATTTAAACCTTATGGTGCCGTCCACTTCTTCTAACTTCTGTAATTTGAACGTCTCCATCTCCTTTTCCTTTGATAAGAAGGAATGCAATGGCAGTAAATGAAAAGACAAACCTAGCAAAGCAAGAGGCATGTGGAAACATGATGAGTATGGATGTGAAAGGCGAGCGCACTACGGGCCATACTCACTATGGCGTAGAGCGCTCTTATGGCAAGGTGATGAATGCTGCCGCAGAGGTCAGCGGTTAGATTCTGTCTGATGCCCAATGTTCTCTCTTTTAAGCTGTGCGCCTGCAAGCTCACACAGGGGATAAAAGATGTGCACAGTTGAGAAATATCTGCACACACCAATGACAACAGCAAGCACAAAATAAAAACAGAATCTGTTTATTTGTACACAATTGGGATGTTTTCAACAAACTTTACACAACAACAAACATTTTACGAACACAAGACTACAAAAATTAGAGGCAACATTGCTGATGTGCCAAGATTTTTTTCTGATGGTTCCTTTGTCTTTGTATCGTCTCTGTTGTTATGGGGCTTCAATATTTATTTCATGTTAAAGGACGTGCAGATGGAAATAAGGGTAGGCCTAAGAGGTTTAAGACAGGTAATACAGTGCAGAGAAATCTCCGGTTTCGCGCCTGTCTTCAGCAGCAAAAGGACGGACAGCGCTTCTGTCTTATCCTGTCTCGTTCTTCTTAAGCTTTACATCTTTATCTTTATGTTTTTAGTCTTTTTCCTTCATGTCTCACTGGCTGCATAGCTGTAAATCTTCTAAGAATTGCTGGGAATTCACCAGTGGTGAAAGCCAAATAATATTTTGAAGGATAAAGAAAAACAGCTCGTCAATGGGCAGACAAGCATGAGCATGGGTCTTGCCAAACCTTGGTCAAAAAAAATTCCTGAGTGGCGACTGAGTTTAAAGGGGACTAAAATCAATGTTTTTATTAGAATTTTTAGATTTTTTTTTTTGTGCTTTTCTAGTCCTCACTTCATTTCTACACATGGATTTAGTGAGCTAAAGTCTCTATGTCCATCCTTCATCCAGCTGCTTTCTCTAAATTCACCCCAGGTGATCACCAGATATGGTGGAAGGGTAAATTTAAATGAAACAAGCAAACAAACACTCCTGATGTTCCTATGCTAAAAATGAGTATATGACTTACTTTAATTTACCTTGAAACCACAACAAATGATCAGTATAAAGAAAACAAATTTTCGTTTTAACTATATGCTGTGTTGCAACATTGGGAAAGATTTCTTCCCATCTCTTCTTTTTGATAAATAGTACTTGTGTCTACAGATTATACTGCAAAATATATCATAAGTCTATGTGACTCAAAGGAAAAGAGTCTCCTTTTTTTTGCATGGGGAACTCAAAATGTCTTTCTTATGATTAAACTCTTCTCATTTCTGATTGACAGACAGCACAGACCTGGAAATTTACCTGGACGACTTGAAGAACAAGTCCATTATCATCGGTGTCATAGCCGACGAAGCTTCCACCAAGTAAGAGCTTCTTTGTCCGCACATCTTTCTGATCTGAAGAAAAAACGCTTTCGGATGCAGAGCGTTTCCATTTGTATTTACACTCAAACACTCGTTATAGCGCCAGCTATTGTGCCAGTGGTAACTTGGTGTTATAGAGGAAACGAAAATGCCTTTAGCCGCTGTTACAGCAAGGGAGATACCCGAGGATTATGTGGAGCGAGAGAAGAGTGGTGGATTGTCAGTGGGGATAAAACAAGACACATGTGGCACTAATGCCTTTGCGTGTGTTTGGCTTTGTGATTTTTTGACCAATCCAAACTAAATTCTCTCGCTAAGGCCACTTTAGGGAAGGGGCCGGTGATGCACACTGGCAGTATAACAAATTGTATTTTACAATATTTATTAAGAACGTTAACACCAAACCATTGCTGGATGGCGGTATAATGAGTTATTTAAATGCTTTTGTTAACTGCAAAGATGAAAAACTGGCAGTGAGCAAGAATGGCAGTTTAGCAGAGTCGGTATAGCGAGGATTGAGTGTATCTGCTAACAATATTGTGAATATGTATTGATATGAAAAATGGAATGGGATCATTTTTTAGAAGTCCATTGAACGTGTTTCGATATCATGAGATGTTCGCACACTTTTTTCTTCTTCAATTACAGGAAAAAGCAAAAAAAAAAAAAAAAGAAGGTTGTATTTTTCTCACTGACATCAGCATTTATAAGCATCTATGATTGTGGTGACTTCTCTGCATTTTCCTGTAGCTCTTAGAAAGAAGAAAACACACAACAAGATTTGTCAGCATGACTTAAACGGTGTAGAACATAGTTTGTAAATTTGTACAGTAAGTCAAATGTAGGCATCACATCAGTTCTCACCTGGCACTTCTTTGTTTCACTTAAACCGGTGGTTCTTAACCAGAGTATCGAACCCCAGGTTCGATGAGTCAAGTTTCAGGGTTCGACAGATGTTAAAACACACAACACACACATTGAGTGTGTGTGTGTCTGTGTGTGTGTTTGTATTTGTATGAGTGAGACATGTTATATGATACAGTGTAAGGTTGATTTGAATCGTGACTATGAAGAGAGTGTGAACATATTATATTCTCATGTATCTCATCGGTTTTCTCACTGTCAGACTTTGTGCTTTTATGAATCATGTGGGTGGTCAGCGGAGCTGCTGGTAGGTCCTCCTCCTTTCCTTTCACTCTTGCACCCATCTCCCGTCTTGCTGTTTCCCTATAATTCACCCAGAGATCAACACATAGGGTGTATGGGGTAAATTGAAATGAAACGAACGAATTCATGAGTCACATTGTTTTTCTCATAGCCTGATGGGATATCATGTGCTTTCATCTTAAGTGTGTGTTTGTGCCATCATATATTTCATTCTGTGCCCTCTGTAGAGGGCATTTAGACTTTGGCAAAGGTTGTGCATTTGGGAACATGCCTTTGCATTCTAGAGTTGACTTGTGTTGTCTTGATGTTTACTCTGATACATTTGATCATTTGTATTTTCATACGTGTGTGGATCTGAAAAAGATTTGTCGTAAGGTGAACATTTTCAAAATGCAGTTGTCTATTTTTAATAATGTTAAAAAAAGAAGGAACGTTTTCTGAGCATTTGTAGGCGGTTGGTGGGTGCTGCTTGTAGGTCCCACTTCTTTCTTTTCCTTCTTTCACTTATCTTTCATCTTGCTGTTTCCTCTGAATTCACCTCGAGATCACTGCAGTGGTGGATGGGTAAATTTCAATGAAACAACCTGAGCATTTAGAACTTGATTTGATGAAAATTAGTTGAAATTTGAGTTAGGCGAATTCTTATGTACCAAGATTGCAGGAAACAGTTTTGTTTTCTTTGTTAAGATAATCACGTTGAAAGTTTTCTATTTTGTTTCATGGAAATTGTTCACCTATGTGCTTGTTTAAAATGTTTTCTTTTGCAATGCATGCATGTAGTAGCAACTTTGGTTATGCTCTTTTGATTTTAAGCGAAGAGATGTGTAGAAGTGATCACATTCGATGATTTTACCAAAGAAATCGGTGACTTTTAAAGATACTGATTTCGACAATTGCTGCTTTTGAAGGGAGTCCAAATCTATTTCTATCCATTTCTATGGAAAATTTACTTGACTTTGACTTGTTCCTGTTCGTTCAGTTTGGAACATAGGGCTATGGCGTCATGCTTCCAACTCACCCTTTTCTGTGCCACTTTTCTCAGCCCGGCCCATGGTCTATGGATAATTAAAGATTGTTAATGATATATCCTGGAAAGGGATGGTATCACATGTGCTAGGTGTTGAGGATTCAAACCCATGACCTCATGATCTCAAGTCTTGTAGCCTAACCTCTTTGTTACAAACGTCTCTTCATTTCTGATAGTAGTTTATGTCTACAGAAGTGTTTGTTTATTTTGAGCATGAACTCACACAATCATCAGATAAACAACCGCTTCATCAATCAACACAAAATCATGTCCCAACTTTCTTCGTCCAACTATGCCTTCAATACAAACATCCATTACTAAACTAGGAAGAATTAGAAATGCAGATTTTTAGTTGAATAAGGATAGTCACATGGGGATTTATTAATTTAATAAAAAAAAAAATCTCTAGAGCCAACAAAAATGAGAGGCCGGGTGCATGTTTTAAAAAAAATAGTGGAAGGTGCTTCCATAACAATTGAAAGTTTGTTTGTGGATGGTGCAAAGCATAATAGTACAGCATGAAACTCTGCAAAACCGACAATTCTCCACTGTAGATAATTTGCATGAGCGATTGAGGTTTTTTCAAGGGTTTTCAGTCTCGATCAAGGGCTGTCCAGACAACACGATGACCAAGATAACTAGCAGTGCTGCCAACCGACCCCTAAAAAAAAAAGATTTTGTACGCCTTTTATTCGAGATTGTATGCATTAAATTTTTTTTTAGACTGTATGCTTCTTGAGGGCGGCCCGAGGCCGGTTTGTAGATCAAAACTTTTGTGCAATTTGATTCGGATGATTGTTTCGCTATATAAGGGAAATCACGGTATCGATGACACAGAAACTCTGTGTGATGATAGTTGGTATCGATAATGTTTTAGTTTCATTATTTTGCTATTTTATTTTAAGGATCATATTTATAATTAGATAAATAAAATAAAAACACATTAAGTTTTCGTCAGCATTTTATAATTGTGCATTTTTCTTCTCCAAATATTTCTTTTTTTACAAGCAATCTCCCCTCTTTTTTTTCTGTTCATAGGGTTGGCAGCTCTGATCTAGTGTAAAGTAAATTGAACAGGAGGCATCATCATTGCATACAATTAGACATAGAAAGGAAAAGTGCCCAATAATTTATTGTGCACCCATAGAAAAGAAAACTCAAACAGCTGGTAGAAGCAGCCTAAGATAGCTCCAGCTGGATCTGGTCAAGAAGAAATAAAAACTTGCTTCAAATTACCACTATGAATGGTAGCTTGGCAAAAAGCAATGGCCAACTAGAAAAGTCAAGCAACGACCAGCGGCGTGGTTAGTTGTTGGATAGGTGACTAGCTGGGGATCAAAACCAGACCACCACTAGGAGTCATGACGTAGGCGCGGCCTGGCCCCCTTAGAGTGTAAGGAAGCTAAAGGCTGAAACACTTGATTGGTGGGGGTTCTCTTCTTGTGAAGACTCTCTGTCACTAGCTCTCTCCGAGGTTCCTCCTACTTGTGCACCCATAGAAATTATTCGTTTTGCTTGAAAGCAAGATTTATAAAGCACTGTATTCACTTACAGATTTTTAATAATATTTGATACTATCTTTGCTATGCTGAAGAATATTGAAACTCCCCTGGCCAGCAAAAGTAACAAATTTTGAAGCTTTAGTGAAAATTGGAAAAGAAAGAAAACTTATAGAGAACATCAAGAAAAGGCAAGTGAGATATTTTGGCAGTGAAATGAAGCATACCATATAATTTGTCAAAAGATAGATCTTCTAACAACCCTTCCAGCAGGCATTAAATTCATTTGTTGAAAATGAAGCAACGCAATGGCTGCTTTGTTACCAACATTGTTAAAAAGCAAATCCTTATTTGAGTTAATTTTGATCACACTGGGGTATTATCTCACAAAGCGTTGTTAGGATTTCCACAGGTTTAGATATTTCTTTATAATCACAATAAATTTCAAATATATTAGATTTTGAATATTATGGGGACAAAAGCCTCAAATTTAGATGGTTTACTGTATTATCTCACCATTGTATATGACAGGTGAAACTTTTATATTGGGCTCTAAATGCTGAGGTTAACCATTCATTTTCAAGATTTTATTCCCAGAAAACTTTAATTTCTAACAGAAGTGTGTGGCTTTTAAAACCTTTTACAAAAATTGAGAGGGAATGTAAAGCATTATGAGAAACCGATAGAATTAAAAACAATTCCATTTTGTAAAAAAGTAAAAACTTAACTAAAAAAACCTTATTCCCAGGTGGTGATTTTAGCAAAGATTGACAAATTCCGATTGCATCCGATTACGGTAACCGCTTTACTACGATGACAGTTTGGCCCTCATGAAGGATCAGTTCAAAGTAACTCCAGAACTAGATATCTAATCTAGATTTAAATGTAGATCTTTTGGTTGGTAATATAAGATGCAATTCTATAGCATTATGCTGATGTCGTTGTTCACGGTGTCGTTTTGCTCATCGACGGAAAACTCCAGGCATATTGATATCGAAATCGAAGAAAAATTGAGGTCATTGAAATGTTTTTGGTAAACATGAGAGTAACCTCCCCTTGGCTTATTAAAAAAGCAATTTGTCATCAAGAATAATCTAAAATTAATTATTTTGTCATCATTAAAAATTGTCATTCGTAACTTCAAAAAAATTGGAGCCTAGTCCGTTGAGAAATAAAGATGCTAGGTCAAATCACATTTTTGGCTTGTTTATATTTTATTTAGGTTATATTTATAGTCGATGACAGAGTGCATTATGTGATTGTGATTAGAGCTAGCTCTACACTTACTGCTAAAGATTAAATTGATTTCACAGTAAGCAATTCTTTGTCATTTGTGAAACAAATTTGACTACACAAAAGTAAGGTAAATGCATAAATGAGAGTAAAACATTAGAATTGAAGATGCATGGGTATTCATTAATTAGCCCAGCACAGAGAAGACAAGAGTCGTGTATTCATTCGCTCACGCATACCGACGAAATTTGTGCACAGTGGGCATTCCCAGTTTTTCCAAAAACAAACCTTTAAAGTGATGTATAAAACTTATACACATGTACATAGCGTGTGGTGCAATATTGTGTCAATCTGTTGGATCCAAAAATCTTAAGTTTTCAGACCTCTATTTCCCTGGGAAGGCTCTCAAACAGTACCTTTTAGACACATTTTTAGATATCTTTGAGGGAAAATCTTTCGCTGGAATGTTCAGAAAAGAATCTTTTAGCAAGATATGCTTAAGACTCAACCCTCATGAAAATTTACCTTAGCTTGTGTTTTCCCTATTTTCTTCATAAAAATTCCCTTTCACCTTATGACAGGTTTTCCTCAGATCCACTCCCATATTATCTTTAATCACAGTATTTTTCAATGCATTTATGAAAGTTGATTTATTCATGATCGGGGAGAATTTAAAGCTTCACCGTATAATTTTGTCATATCCTGATGAAAAATTGAGTTCATAGGCCTATGCGAATCATTTTCACGTGTCACTTACAATCAACCTTTAAGAGTTGTATCACAATTATCTGTTATAATCTGTCTCATCTTTATTCTGCATTCCTTCACTGATCATCACTGGGGGAAAAAAACAACTTTTGATTGACAATACCCCACCCGCCATCACCCTTTTTTGTGCATGTCTTTTCTTTGAGAGGATGAGCTTTGTTGTAATTACAGAGATTTCAATCGTTTTGTGTCCAGGTTGGATCAAATGGCCCGCGACCTTCTCAACAGAGCTGGCAGCGGTTTGATACAGAACCTACGGTTCCGTGACGTGTGGTACTTTGTGGGCCAAAAGGGCTTGGAAGGTTTTACCAAATTTGAAGAAGTGAGTGTGTTTAATAATTTTATGTCTTCTAAATGTTGATGTTTCATTTTTACACTGTATAATTTTTTTCTCTTTCTTTCTACTGTATATTCAACAAATTCTTTTTCTTCAACATTATTTATATACATTTTTTTTACTACTGTATATTTATCAAGATCTTTTACTGCTATATGTTTATCAACATTTTTTTTATATGCGTGATGCAAGAATGAGTGCACAACTCTTGTCTTCTCTGTGCTGGGCTAATCAATGAATACCCATCCGTATTCAATTCTAATGTTTTACTCTCATTTATGCATTTACCTTACTTTTTTATAGTCAAAAAAATTTCTAATGTATATTTATCAAAATATTTTTCTGCTATATATTTATCTTTTCTTTTTCCTTCTATAAGTTTATCAAAATATTTTTTCTCCTGTATATTTATCAAAATCTTTTCCTTCCGTATATTTATCAAATTTTTTTCTACTGTATAATATGTATTAAATTTTTTATCGTTTTATTTTCTTATTGCCCCTTACTTATGCAAAACTTAAGAAAATATAAGGTAATTTAATTGATCTCATATGAGAAAATTGACTTGGCCACATGATACAATTTTACAAAGCTACAAAAAAATGTTGTGTATGTAGGCAGATAGGAGGAAAATTTTCATTCTGTGCTCAGTTCGCAACAATCTTATTGCAAAGAGAAAAAAGGATTTTTTGTATCTTGTTTTTCTTTGTTCTGTTAGATAGAAATCTATTGATTCTTTCTGATAATCTTAATTCTTGGTGCAATGGATGTGTCTGATCTTCTATAAAAGACTTAGCTTTCCTAACTATCGACTTTTCAAGAAGTTCAACAAAGGATGGTAATTTGTGTTTC
Source organism: Doris montereyensis (assembly GCA_037039925.1). Classification (NCBI taxonomy): domain Eukaryota; kingdom Metazoa; phylum Mollusca; class Gastropoda; order Nudibranchia; family Dorididae; genus Doris; species Doris montereyensis. Next base: position 167,977 of record JAXRKP010000320.1, on the reverse strand, counting down.
ATTATGTTTGATGAATTTAATACATCTATCAATATTTTTAATTTGATTTTGACAACATCTCTACTAATTTCCACAGTGTGTTGGACACATTATTGCATAAGCAGAGTGATAGTATTCGTATGCAATCATATAATATATTATAACAGAATTTTAAATATGAATGTATTTCATGTTGCTTTAGTTCCAAATTATTTTTTCCACCCAGCTGAGCTACGCACCGTTTGGAGGGGGTTGGCCAAAACGTCTAACCAACAAATTCTGCATACCTAAGAAATGTAAGTAGAATTGTTGTTTTGTTTTTTTTGTTTTTTTGGGTGGATTTTCTTTTCTTCATTTCAGGTAAATGCCGTAAACTTTTTATGTTTAAATTAATGAAATGATGTTTGAACTTTAATCATGAGCGGTTCCTTTGATGTTGGCGAGGATGGAGTCGTAGTGGAAAGCAATGGTGAATTCCCACATAATAATGCTGTGTGTGCCTAGAAAAGGGTGTACTATAGCCTGGATTACCTTACACTCAACAGTGAATGTAATGACACAAGATAATATGAAAGCCCCATAGGAACAAACACGAGACATGCTCAGTTGGTAGCACGCTTTCTTTTCATGGCGAGGCGATGGGTGCCGACGCAGAGGTCGCGGGTTTGTCCCCGTGGTGGGCAGGATTTTTTTATGTCTATTCCTTGTTTTTGTCTCGTCTTTGTTTCTATGGGGCTTTCATATTATCTTGTGTCATTACATTAACTTCCAACATGCCCCTTGCCGCACTGTTTGTCTTACAGTCAACAATGAATATGGAATCTTTACTTGATTTTTTGCTTAACAAATTATTTCCTTCCTTCCAGTGGCGGCGTCTAAGACTGTGCCTGACCCAGCCGTGTCGCGTAATGACAAACGCAGGAGTTTTTGCATCAAGTTTGAAGGCTACACTGACTTTTGCAACCGTAAGTGGTAAACGTGTTGAATTTTGGCTGAATGTCGTTTTTGTTTGTTTTGGTAGCTTATCACAAACATGCATTAGTTTGAGTTTGGCTTTGTTTTCCATCTATTAGTTGGTGGGTGGTTGGAAAGGGCTGCTGATAGGGAGGACCCTACTCCTTTCCTTTACTCGATTTGTCACATACACTAACTTGGGAGTAAAAACCTGCATCAGACTAGCATCCTATCTAGGAGATGATTACCATTGTCTGTTCCGCTTCCGATAAGCTCCAGCTCTATGAGCCATAATGGTCTTTGTGGAATTTTTAAAAACAATTCATTTGTGCATTTATTCATTTGAACATTTATTTATTTGTAAATTTTGTATACATTTACTTGAATATCTATTTGTACATTTATTTCTTTGTACATTTATGTATTTGTACATTCATATATTTGCACATTTATTTATTTGTTACATTTATGTATTTGTACATCCCTTTATTTTCTTAGCTGAATACGTTGATGAAGGGCTTCAGGCCGTTCCTGTGTACGCGAAAAGAGCTCAAAGGACATAAGATTTTTGACACCCCTATCATCCTTGTGCCTGGTGAGTTGTTACTTTGCTGTTTTAGAGAACTAAAGACGGGAGTGGGTTTGTATAGATGCTGATGGCTGAAGATTTCTTTGTTTCGGAAAGGGAGAGAAGATGAGAGAGGGGAAGGGTGGGGGGATGTCAGATATATGAGTTAATTCCTCAGCCGTGGTAGTTAATCACGAGAAGGAATCTGATCTCATTGTTTCCATTTGGGCTTGTAATGTCCATACTATTGTTTTATACTGGCAACATGACATGTTCATTTGTGCTTCCACTCTTCCCCTTTCGTCCCTAGATTACCACCATCTATTCTGTTTCATATGTCAATATATGTTGTTGTTTAGCTGTGGCACACGTATAAACTCTTTTGTTCACAAAGTGATTCTGTCTATAAGGGTTGGGTTGTTTTCGTTCTCTTTTACTCGCAGGCATGAACCACAATGCCTTTGTCAACACGCTTCAGACGACCTTGATGCAGCCCGGCATTAGGCCAGAGCTTGTTTCCGTGAGTTTTTAAATTGCGGTTTTACTGATGATAAAGTTAATCCTCTTTTCTCTTTTTGTTTGTCTCTTGTGTATGGTATATGATGAGGACTTTGCATGTGCATTTGCATAGGAAAGAATGTGCGTATGTGTGTGTGTCTTGTGTGTTTGGGTGTGTATGTGTGTTATATGCACCACACTGTCTGTAATTTGTCTGTGGAGATAATAAAATCATCTGATGTCGTATGTCTCATTATAGGTGTTTTGGGATGAAAAACTACCTGAGTACAAGGAACTGGCTAGCCTTTTTGGTTTCCGTGAATACCTTCTAGATTCAAGCGTATCCTATTCAGGTAACATATATGAACATAAATTTTTTGCATCACTTTTCTTTTGCTTGTTTTTCCATCTAAAGTTTTTCAAAATAGGGAAATGTTGCTTTATATTATTTCACTATACCAAGTAACTTGTGTAAATTTTTTTTTTTTTTAAAAATGATTATGCGCAATGTCGACAACCATGATATTGCCCTTCTTATATTTCTTTGCAAGATCAAAGAGAGAACAAAAAAATGGTTCTACGCCTGTGATTAAGAGAAGGAGGTTGTAGAAGAAATAGGTGGTTTAACTGATTCATTGAAATTTACCCTGACCACCATATGCAGTGATCTCAGGGTGAATAAACACTTCACGTATGTGCAAGTAAGAAGATGATGAATATGAAATGCTAAAAAAGAAATGGGTAGGTTTTGATCTAAGTCCTTGTAGCAGTCATGCTTTCAATTTTAAAGAATTTGCGAGTGTTCACAATGATTGATTTCTCTCCTTTCAGAACAAATGAACAAGGCTATGAAGAGTGCCAACATTGTTTTTCCACAAGCGGTTAGTTTGTGTAACCTGTTGTATTGTTTAGAATAGAACCTGTTAACAAATGTTTCATTATTAGCTAAAAAATTTTTTTATGTGGTTGAGAGTGAGAGAGAAAGAGAGAGGAGAAAGAGAACGAGTGAGAAAGAGAGCAAGAGCCAGGTATGTAAATTTTTCAGGTTTCCTCTGATTTCAGATTATTTGAGGTTTTCTAGTTTTAACATATTTTTCTCTTGTTTCCTTTTCTTTCCTTTTACTAAAATACTTCTATGTTTGCTGTTATGAATAGGTGAGGTGGTTTAGCACAACAGGAGAAAATTCCCAACTCCAGGCCCATCGCCGATTATTATACTAATCATCAGTTTTTAAACTTTCACTTTGACTTTCACGACAAACTTCAATTTCCACACTGATCCGTGAGGCCCTACTACTCAGATTAGAAGATTTCAGATTAAAAAATCGGAACCTTCTTTACTTCCTGTAGATTTTTCAGATTTTTTAGTCTGAAATCTACTAACGCATTTGTTGTGGAAATAGAATTTCACGCAAAGGATTTTGGGATAGATTTAAACAATGTTGAGATGCACTGACTTACCTCTCCGCAGTCGTACGGTTCAGTTGTGAATGTGACCTGCGGTCGACGATTTTTCATTCTTTCATTCTAGGAAAATCCAAGCTGAGTCATTTTAAATTTCCTATTGCGTTATTTGTGATTTATGTTATAATCCTATTTGTGGGTTATTGTGATTTAATAGTTTAATCTAGATCTAGAGCTAGACAAGATTAAGATCAATCTGCTTGAGTGAAGTGACCTAGATTCTTTATCTGTATGATCTAAATCTAGATTTTTTAATGACGGCTTGACAGCCTTAAATCTAAGCCGTAGCGTTCCCTAGGCCATAGCCTGGGTTAGTATATCAGCGTATAAATAGATTTAGATCTAGCTTGTTAACAGATTAAAATTATGTCTTGCTCGGCGTTCCTGAGGGAGGGAGGGAGGGAGGGAGGGAGGGTAGAGAGAGAGAGAGAGAGAGAGAGAGAGAGAGAGAGAGAGAGAGAGAGAGAGAGAGAGAGAGAGAGAGAGAGAGAGAGAGAGAGAGAGAGAGAGAGAGAGAGAGAGAGAGAGAGAGAGAGGAGAGGGAGGGAGGGAGGGAGGGAGGGAGGGAGGGAGGGAGGGAGGGAGGAGGAGGAGGAGGGAGGGAGGGAGGGAGGAGGGAGTGAGTGAGTTAGTTAGTTCTAGTAAGACACTTGTTCAAAGGTCTCTTGGCAATTTGTCCCTACAACTCACAGAGTCACATGATGATTATAGAGGAAGACTTGCTGCTGGGTCCTGACTTCCTGCCTTTCATGGCCCACTGCATGGATGTTATGGCCAAGGATCATTCTCTGGTGGGGGCCTCTGCCTGGAACTTCAACGGTCAGTTCCTGTTACATTGTATTGGTGGTATTATCTGAACTAATTGGATTGTAGGTGATAATTGGTGTTGAAAGCCTAGCATTGAAAGATATTTAAAAGAAGGTAAAAAAATACCTCAAGCTCGGGATAAAAATGTTTTGGCAATTTTTGCTTGTTTGAAAAAGAAAGATAAATCACCATCATCATCATCATTATCATCATTGCTATTATTATTAATATGAATATTTTTATTATTAATATAATAATCATGGAAATGAAACTAAGGAAAAGAATGACGATCAGATTATAGAACACCAGAGTGGATTTAGACCAGGAAGAAGTGTACAAGATAACATATTTACAATTAGACAAATAATAGAAAAATTCCTTGTGAGAAACATTGACTTGCACGTGTGTTTTATTGACTTAGAAAAGGCATTTGACACTGTGAAGAAGGATGAACTATGGCATTCCTTAAAAGAACACAACGTAGAGCAAAATGTAATAGAAACCATTAAAAGTTTTTACAATAAAGCAACATGTGCAGTTAGAGTAGATTGAAATGTATCAGAAGAATTTGATGTAGATATAGGAGTAAGACAGGACTGTGTCCTAAGTCCTCTTTTGTTTATCACATTTATGGATTCAGTTGCAAAGGCATCCTCAAAAATGAAGAAAATGAATGTAGGTATGTGGAAGCTCAAACCAGTAAATGTATCAATGCTTTCATTTGCTGATGATTTAGTTCTCTTTGGAAAGTCAGAAAGTGACCTCCAGTCAAATATCAACATAATGAATAATGAATTAGATAAAAGAAGAATGAGAGTAAATGCAAAGAAAACCAAAACAATGCTAGTAACTAGGAAGCTAAAACACACAATCTTAAATTAGGCAGGGAAATTTTAGAACAAGTTCAAAGCTACAACAACTTATAGAAGAAATCAGAGGGGAAACAGAGAAGAAATCCAGAGGATCCAAAAGGCAAGTGCAATATATAACCATCTAGGAAAGGCATTTGTAGGTAAACAAGAATTGTCAATAAAAACCAAAATGGCAGTATACAACACAGTTTATTGTCCTTCTCTCCTCTATGGCAATGAAACCTGGACCTTAGACCGTAGGGAATGCAATAGAGTACAGGCAGCCGAAATGAAATATCTAAGAAGAGTAGTAGGGAAAACTAAAAGAGACAAAATCAGAAACAACAATAAGAGATCAAACCAAAGCAGATAGCATAAAAACTAGATAGAAATGAATCAACTGAGATGGTTTGGACATGTTGACAGAATGAATAACAATAGAATAGCAAAATCAGTATACAGTGCTAAAACTCAAGGTAAAAGACCAAAAGGCAGACCTCAGAGAAAGTGGGAAGGAGATATAAAAGAGGCATTAACGCAAAGAAATTTAACTGTCACGGAAGGAAACAGAAACTGTCAGGACAGGGAAGCCTGGAGAAAGATCATTTCGGGCATCTAAAACCCATACACCGAAAGGTAGAATGAGAGCTGATAAAGAAAGAAAGAAATAGAATAATAATAATAATAATAATAATAATAATAATAATAATAATAATAATAATAATAATAATAATAATTATTATTATTACTACTACTACTAATATATTATTTTTATTCTTATTCTTATTATCATTATTTACAACTCCAGGTTTTGAAAATGTTTCTGGCAAAGCCGACACAGTTTACCGTGTGAGCGACTTCCCCCGGGTCTCGGCTTCCTCCTCAAAGCGAAAGCTCTCAACAAACTGGTGGATTCCTGGGGGCTTGCTGCCAGAAACGGTAGGGAGCAAAACACTGCAATACGCGCATTCAGTGTGATTGATCCTGCATGCTGATGGTAGTAGTAAAGAAGAGAGTTACAGGAAGAAGAATTGAGTATATTTGTACACTTGAGTAAAAAAAATAGAAAAATAAAAACTTCTGTTACAATGGTGAGTTAGTGTGGTGTCAGTGGCCGAGTTGTTAGGCTGCCAGACTTGGGATCATGTGATCCGGCGTTGTGTTCTTCGGGAGAGACACTTAAGACACATTTTACCCACTCGGCTGAGGTGCAAATAGGTACACTTGCTACTAATAACTTAGCGTTTTCTCCAGGAGGTGATTATTGCCACCTGTAGAAATCAGGATAAGCTCTGGCTCTATAGGCCGTAGTGGCCTTTGATGTTCCACTCCGTAAGGATTGATGAAACAATGACTTGCTTGAATAGAGAAATTGTTGATCTATGAAAGTCTCATACACCATAGTGATGCTGTTAATAAAGATGAGCAAGACTAAAGTTGATATGAATTTTTAATTTGAGAATACCAGTTCTATTTACTCTATCTGAAGCAATGGTATGGTGATGTCATATTATACTTTGTTATGAGCACAGTTATAGCACATGCCAGCATGTAGTGAGTAGTGCTTATTGATTATTATACTTTGTTATGAGCACAGTTATAGCACATGCCAGCATGTAGTGAGTAGTGCTTATTGATTATTATACTTTGTTATGAGCACAGTTATAGCACATGCCAGCATGTAGTGAGTAGTGCTTATTGATTCAGCATATAAGTGATCACACTTCCTCTTTGACTTCCCCTTCCGCCTAGCCTACTGCAATGGCTTCATGTTCATATTGCCTGCTTTGTATGAACATGTTAAATGCAGTTCCATCCTTGAGTGAGAGCTAATCATTTCAAATAGTGTTCAAGGTCTGTACCATATTATGGTCAACAAGCAGGGGTCCCCTGAGTTGTTTTAACTTTTGTACTGCCAAGCCTGTGAGGTTGTATACCTTTCTCTAACTCTCACCAGTTTCAACTGCTCCTGCCATTTACCTAGTTGCAGTTTGGAGACATTTTAGGTCACTTTTTGTCTTTCTTCTTCTTTACAATAATTCATTTTTAAGGTGATGCTTATGAAGTGCTACCAATGTGACCAGTAAATGATAGAATCTTTAGTCTTGACTTTGGCAAAATGATTTGTAGAAATGAAAAGTTTGTTTCTTTTTACGCTATTTCGACTCTAATGAAAAAAAAACTTGATGTTTCTCAAGGTTGCCATTACAAAGATACAATTTATTTTATATGTTAAATACGTTTGTATCTGTCCTAGAGAACAATTCTGTTTGATATGGCTCTTGCTTATGAAAACATAAAATATTCCTGGAAATGCATCAGTTGATGAAGGCCATTTTTTCCCCTTCATTTACTTATTTTTTCATCCAGGGATAACTTTGTTGATTTCATTTTTTTTTCTGTTAAGGATATTCATTTTTTATTTCTTTCATTTGTGTTTCAGAGCTTGGCTTGGATGGCAGTTAGAAATAAGTGACAGAGAGATGTTGGTGCCAGACGTGTCCCGTGTCTACCGCACACCATTGTTTGGCGCCATTGCCTCCTCTAACTTGGCCAGAGATCTATTCCTGAAGCCAAGAAAAACCCATTTGTAAGTTTTTCAAAGAGTGAAGCTTGAAAGCGAACACAAAATTTGGAGTGAAAAGCTGTATGATTTCTGTTAATAAGCTTTGTTTCGCCTTTCATTTGTCATGTTATTCTTACTGATCCAGCAGTGCTCGGGACGTAATTTGTCCTTCGGCCCGATGCCATGTAATGGTATCTGCAGGCGTTTTCCACCTGTTGTAGGGTTCCATAAATAGTGTTCCAAGTATCAGGTTTCTTGGAAAGTAGCCAGGAGCTAAGACGATAGAGCAACGTCTGACTACCACCAAGGATGCCTGTATTCCCAGTCCGGGCATATTTTTCTGGCCTTCCTGTCGAGCCAGGAACGAATTGGGTAACTAAGTTTATTTAAACTCTGTGAAAGTAAAGGTGTCGTTGAAAGCAAGGCTGTATGCCTAGAAAAATCAGGGGCTTTGCTCCTGATTACCCTACTCCCAACCCTGAGTTTGGGAACTTTACATGACTTCTTTATTTTGTTAAAATGAAAGGGACACACCCTACTCCGTTTGTATTGAATCTACTTTACTGATTAAAAAAGTAAAAAAAAAAGAAGATTGTATTTTTTGCCATGTTTAACCAATGGCTTTTTGTTATCTTTCATTCTTTTTATTTCCAGAGATGCACGTCCTACTGCAGTAAATATTCAAATTCTTCAAGCAAAAGAATATGAAGCCTTTCTAAAACAGCAAATTCAGAAAGCATACGTAATAGAGCCGTCATTGATGGAGCTGTGTGTTGTCGGAAAGTCACCTCCCCCAGTGTTACCCTCTGAGGCAAAGTAAGTGGCTCAGGCACCTTTTGGGATACTTGACAAAAATCCCTGAAATTGGCACAAGTCCTAGGGGCTGAGGGGACCCCCATGGTGTTTATATTAGGTTACACCCCCCCCCCCCCCCCTCTCTCATCTCATGTTGTTTACAAGTCTTGAGAGAAGATTTTAACCGATAGTCCCAACAAAATCTGTTTGTCGATTAAGTACTGAGTTGAGAGTTTCAAAAACTTACACCTAGATCTAGTTTTTAGATCCCTATAGGATCCAAATTCCAAAGCACGTTGAACGAGTCAAAGAAGTGTTCAGTAAAGAAATGCTTTGTCTGATAGAAATGGACGGTTTCTTCCTCATAACCTTTTTTCCCCACCTGGACCATCTATCTGGCCATGTGAATAAACAAAATCTGAGGATATGGGCTTGCTTAGGAGTAACCACATGAATCTGTTACTACTCCTGTATCGGTGACCGTCTGGTGTCTATTGGAAGCAAATCTGTGACTGGCCCATTCTTCTTTGAAGAGCAATCATGGTGACAGTGAGGCCTCAGGGGCACCTCAAACTTTTAAAGACCAAGCACTTTCCTGTCATTGTTGAAAATGAGAATATTGAGACCAAGTCAATTGATTTCTATGCGAGATAGAGCCGTGGTGCATACAGTAAACATACTAGGTATGGATTTTCTATAGTCACAATTAGGAGATGGTCTCCTTTTTAGAAGAGCAAGGGGGTTAAGCTGGCCACCACGTAGCCCTGATCTGAATCTATGCAATTATTTCCTATGTGGTCAATTAAAGGGGCGTGTCTACACCAACCTGCCATCACAAAACTTGATTGACCTGAAGAGAAAATCTTAAGAGAAGTTCAAGCTAAAAAAAAAAGGGAACGAAAAATTTTGGCAGCCGCCTCAAAAGTATTGTAGAGAAAATGGTGAATGGGTGGAACATATCATCAAGTACTAGGTATGTTTAAAACAATTTAATTTCCTCTTTAAAATGATGTCTTATACATGCTTTTTGCTATAGTTACTAGGAAAATTTCTACGCATGAAATAGTACTACCTGTATATGCCAGTCAAAGGTTTACCAAATTTCCTCTTGTGGGATGAATAAAGTATTATTATTGTTTCTTAATAATAGATATTTTATTATTATTATCATTTTATTATCATTATCATTATTATTATTATTATTATTATTATTATTATTATTATTATTATTATTATTATTATTATTATTGTTATTATTATTATTATTATTATTATTATTATTATTATTATTCATATTGTTATTGTTATTGTTATTGTTATTATTATTATTAATATTAATATTATTATTATTATTGATTTATTATTATTATTATTATTATTAATATAATTATAATTATTATTATTATTATTATTATTATTATTATTATTATTATTATTATTATTATTATTATTATTGTTATTGTTATTATTATTATTATTATTATTATTATTATTATTATTATTATTATTATTATTATTATTATTACTACAGTACTACAGTGGTGTCCCGCCAAGAACCCGGTCCTCAGGAGACAGAAGCAGCGGGTTCTTAGGCAGATTGGGTTCTAAGATGAACTCGACATGCCTTGTATTTTTTCTTCATTATTCATATACTTTTTTATTGACTTAAACGACTTTAAAATTTCGACCAGACCCTTATAGATAAGCAGTTTCTGATTGGTATCAAGGGAATTACCTCGATTGTGTAGACATTATGATGGTCGGAAGTTTGAAAAATGTGCAATTTTTGCAGCTGAGCAAATGAATGAAAGTTTATGAGTAGGATAAAACAATATAGCGATTTTTGCAATCGCTTCCGTATGTTGAAAGCACTATGTGGTTGGTTATTCATTTTTCAGCCAATCAGAAAAGTCGAAAGTTGATCACAACTGCAAGACGGCCTGAGAAAACTCACAACAATAAGAGAGATGTCCTTACCCTGCCTGTCACCTGTATTTGATGTTTCAATGCGAGCTTTTGCCTCCACATCTTGGCGCGTGACTGATACATAATCTTCGTTCATCTGTCATGTCCGGGGTGCCAAGGAATGGTCGCAGGTGGCAAGGAAGGGTGGCGAGTCTTCCTCGCGTCTGTCATTTGACGTCTGGCACACTTGTGTGACTTGTTTATAACACCTGTGTGACGTGTTTATAACACCTCTTTGTGTGTGGACCAATGCAATAGACTTCCCAGCCGTATTTCTATGATTCACTTGCAACGTATTGCAGGTCATCGGCAATTATTAGCATTAAACTGAGTGTGCAGTTTTTTGCCATGATTCTCAGCTCGTGATCAGACCGGGTTCTAAGGTGGACCGAACTGTAGTAGCTTGAGGTTGTAAGGGGTAATTTTATATAAGAAAAATTCTGCTGCGCGGAATTAGCGAAGTTTTAGGCGGACTGGCTTCTCAGACGACGGGTTCTTGGGCCGACACCACTGTGTTATTATTCAGATTTATCTTTCATGCTGTCTCCCAATTTTGATATTTGCGTGGGTACCTTGCTCTTTGTCCATCCAGGGGGGCTGTGGTCATATATTACCAACAAGACAACGCTATGGACTTCAAGTTCTTGAAGCGAATATGTCGGTGCTTTGGGTTGGTATCCCTGGAGCAAGACAATCCAAAGAATATTCACAACGGAATGTTAAGGTATTTGCTGCTTTTTTTTATTTTATGTTGAGTATCGAGATGTGCTATCATCAATTTGATAATATAGATAATGATGATGATAATGATGATAATAATAGTAAGGATGATAATAATCAATACTATGCAATGAATAGAAGAGGAAAATGCACTGACTCGAACGAAAACATTGGAAAATAAACTAACCACGGTAAAAAATCTAAAATCATTAAATGAATCAAATGTGAGATCTATTAACAATAGATTCAGCTATAATTTCCTTATTTTTTAATATTTTGTTTTGTTTACCATGAATCCTACTTATTCCATCTCCAAATTTGGTGCAAAGACAGTTGCTGCAAAAGACAAGAAACAAGCCTGAGTTTCAGTAGACACAATGGAGACTATTTTAGGCTTTGTTCTGTATCTAGATTTTAGATTTAGATCTATTATTACATCTTCAACTTAGACTGGTTCACATTATCAGTTAGCCTACATTTCCATAGAAATCTTGAGTCTAAATCTTTAACCCATCAACCATAAAAAACGACATGCGCAAAAACCCCGCTGAAAGTTCAAAGTGACAGAAACTGACACTTGCCAATACAGGCCCACATTGTTTAAGCCGACAAAAACCGACAAGTGGCATACCTCTCTTTTTGTTAGCTCTAAATGGTCACATAAACAATGCTATTGTTTGAAATTTAGAATAGAACACAAGATCAAAGGTCAGGGCAGCTTTACGTGACCAACTGAAAGTAGTAGTGCCAAAGTGCAGACCGATCCGCATTCTTTTGCGAAGATCAGCTGACAGGAAGTCAGAATCAGAAAGATGTAAACAAAGCGGTTTGCCACAGCGGAGAGAAAGTTGAACGTACAGAGCAAGATGGCTGCCGCTTAATGTAAACATGAAAGGATTAAGTTGAGAGGCAGACACCTTACTACTGGACCACCGTGTTTTTCTACGTTTTGATTACAACAATATCATTACATTGAATGTTTCAGATTAAAAAGACAAAGAAAAGAGTATTATTTGTTTATTTCTTGTAAGTGATACTTTATTGCCCCATGAAATAAACCACATGTAAACTATTTCTTGTTTCTCTCTTGCGGTGGCTGGTGGAAGATACTGGTAGGTCCTACTTCTTTCCTGTCCTTCTTTCACGTTTATTTTTCACCTTGCTGTTTCCTCTTAATTCACCCTGAGATCACTGCATATGGTTGAAGGGGTAAATGTTTCAATGGATCTGTTTCTCTTTCTCACTTTTTGCAGGTTTTACCATCAAAACAATGATGTCTTCCTTATAGGCACTGCCAGCCCTTACTACGACCATGAGAAACACAACCAAGTTTTAATCGACCCAGATCTTTTCAAGAGTTAACACTGTGTGTTTTTGTGTCTTTTTGGTTTGTTTGTTTGTTTGTTTTTTATTTATTTGTTTTATTTTTTTATTGTTCATTTCATGTCTTTGATTAACCGAGCTGTTTTTATACTGATTACTTACATGTCATGACCGTTGATTTTTTGTTATAGATAATGTTATAATCCAAAATGTGATTATGAATGTGGATGGGTGATGCTCAACGAAAGGTGATATTTAAGGTAATCAAAACAAGAAGTAAAGCTTTATTTTTGGTAAAAGGAAGATATGATTTTAAAAAACATGACTCCCACTAATATTATTATCATTCAGATGAATATTCAGGTCTCTAAGCACTCCTTCTCTACACCCTTTATCTTATGATAATCAGACCACGTTCAAAGTTGAAGCTAACCGCAATAAAATTATCACTAATCACGTGCACCTTCAAGGTTAAAGCTATCAGCAATAAAATTATCACTTATCCCAAAAGTGCTTTATATCCATATGAAAAAAAGCATACCTATCAGTGTTTTATATGTCATATATATATGTATGTTTGTATGCGTAGTTAGTATGGTTGTTGGTGCACTCTCTTTTCACGTCGAGGTGATGGATGCCGACACAGAGGTCACGGGTTCGATTCTATTGACACCCAAGGTTGTTTCTGTCTCTTCCTCTGTGTTTGCTTTGTCTTTGCTCCTACGGGGCTTTAAATATCGTTTTTATGGTCTTATTCATCACTTTTAACCGATGTGGCATTCTTATTATCAGAGAAGGCATTCTTATATCCTATGTAGCGTTGCTTATTCCTATGTAGTTTTTGTTAAATCTGATGTGACGTTCTTATATCCAATGTGGAGGTTTCATATGCGATATGGCATTCTTATAAATGATGTGACATTGTTATAACTGATGTGACGCTCTCATATACGAAGAAGTCAAAGAGAACCAATTCTGTCCAGTGAAAAAAGGTTTCTCGTATTCAATGCGTGTTTTTATAGCAATGAGCACCGTATCCTCAAGAGACCAAAACCAAAATGAGATATTTAACCGATGTGAGAAAGAGATGAGAACAAGGTTCAAAATGCTGACATGACTCCCATTCCATTTTATCACCATTTTATTACAGTTTGTGGCGTCGGCCGAGCGGTTGGGCTGCCGGACTGGGGATCATGAAGTCCCGAGTTCGAATCCTAGCAAAGCCAGGTCTGACGTTGTGTTCCTTGGGAAAGACACGTAACACGCATTTTCCCCACTCTACCCAGGTGCAAATGGGTACAAGCACTAGCTTGGGACTAAAAATCCTGCGTCAGACTAGCGTCCTGGCCAGGAGGTGATTATTGTCACTTGTTCCGCTTCACGCTATAGAGACCGGGATACGCTCCGGCTCTATAGGTCTTAAGGGCCTTGAAGGGACTTAATTTTTACTTATTTAACTGCCAACTAGAAAATGTTTGTTGTATGACACACCTTTTGCCTTACAGATCTGTCAATCCCTTAGTCATCCATGTCCTGTTGACGGGTGCTGCTGGTAGGTCCTACCACTCCTTTCCTTTCCCCTATTTCACTTATCCTTCATCTTCATGCTTCCTCTTAATTCACCCTGAGATCACCGCTTATAGTTAATGGGTTTATTTAGATCGAAATATTTTTTAAAACCCATGCAAGGGTTTAGGGTTCAAGTTGTGTTTAGTGTCATTCACGTTCGTTCAGGATCTGCATCACCAAACTTTTCCTTGTTCACGAGATGGGAATCGTGTAAAAAAAAAATGGATACTTGATTGTCATGGAGTTCTCTCCTTTTAGAGATTTTGCCAATGAGCAAAGTTCAGCAACAGTGTCTGACGTTTGGCGCTTTAAGTTTAGTTCACGTCTTAACCAAATTGACGTTCCCCAATGTTCTCTGGAATGTGATGGGGCGTGGTTCAAATTAGAAAATCAGTTTGGGCTATCTTTTTTTAATGGAATTTCATGAGGCGAGGAGATGTCATAGCTGACGGCACTTTTGGCAGTCTTTTTTCTTCACAGGCCGTGATGAACTTCTGCCTGTCTGGCGTACTTTTGCATGCCTTGCTTACTCCAACCTGTCGAGCACACAACCTGTGTGTTGCCACCTGGCAATCCCTATGACACTTCTCTGGTCTGGCACACAACCTTCGTCTTTACTTTTATAAATCATTTATTGGGAAAGCTTTTGATCCTGATGTAGTTTCTTGAATAAATTGGTTGACATTTAATCCAGCTTGAAACAAACCTTTTTCAGTACCGGGAGAATTTTATTAAACGTTTATGTACTAGTCATAATAACACTTTTTTTTGTTCTTTTTTTGTTGGTTTGGTTGTTTTTTTTTTTAAACTGTTTTTATTAGCAATGCTCTTCAATGCAGATCAATGTAGATATGAGATCCTGTTAGGGTTTTTCTCTCTTGTTATTGCACATGTAGTTTATTTTTTATGTACATTTTTATTAACCAGTAGAGATGTAATGAGTATATTCTTACTGTGTCTAAATAGTTGTAAAGATAATATATTGATAATGTATGCCCACCTACATTCCCTTGATACTTGCATACATTTTTGTATTGCCATTGTGACGGATCATACTTTTTAAATTCACCCACATTTTTTTGCATGATTTTAAACATAAATAAAAATAAGCCTTCTTTTTTTCTTTTTCTTAATATTTTTTTTGCACTGAAAATATTTGTCATGTCACTTGTATGTGTCTAGTCAATGATAATCCAGCTGTGTTATAAAAAATGATCTAATTGCAATGTAAATAGGTCTATATTATGATTTAACTCAGATTATTACCCATACACCGAAAGGTAGAATGGGAACTGATTATGATTTTCCCCAACTGATTTTTGAAGAATTGCCATGGTCAGAGTGCCATATTGGATATTGATTTAATTTATTTTTTCCACCTTCTTCAAATGTTTTCTGCTTTGGTTCTTTGAGTTGAGATTTGCTTTTGTTGTTAAGTTGAACATAACTAATTATTGTCACCCATACTCTTTAGTTTTATTGTAGGGGACTCAGATAACTAATTATTGTCACCCATACTCTTTAGTTTTATTGTAGGGGACTCAATGATAACTAATTATTGTCACCCATACTCTTTAGTTTTATTTTAGGGGACTTTAACTAATTATTGTCACCCATACTCTTTAGTTTTATTGTAGGGGACTCAACTAACTAATTATTGTCACCCATACTCTTTAGTTTTAACTCTTTAATTGTAGGGGATTAATTATTGTCACCCATACTCTTTAGTTTTATTGTAGGGGACTCAACGATAACTAATTATTGTCACCCATACTCTTTAGTTTTATTGTAGGGGACTCAACGACTCTTTACTCAACGATAACTAATTATTGTCACCCATTCTTTAGTTTTATTGTAGGGGACTCAACCACCCATACTCTTTAGTTTTATTGTAGGGGACTCAATGATAACTAATTATTGTCAACTCTTAGTTTTATTGTAGGGGACTCATAACTAATAACTAATTATTGTCACCCATACTCTTTAGTTTTATTGTAGGGGACTCAACGATAACTAATTATTGCTAACTCTTTATTTTCACCCATACTCTTTAGTTTTATTGTAGGGGACTCAACGATAACTAATTATTGCCACCCATACTCTTTAGTTTTATTGTAGGGGACTCAACGATAACTAATTATTGCCACCCATACTCTTTAGTTTTATTCTAGGGGACTCCAACGGTCCAGAAGCAAAATGTGGGTTTCTAAAGCAAAAGGTTGTGGGTTCATTCCTGACAGATTGGAACAATTTTCTCAAGTGTTTTTTGGAGTAAAACCCACCCCTTTGTCCAAGTATGTAGATAGACACCTAGTCCAGTCAGAGACGGAAGATAAAATAGGAGGCACATTGTGCAGATCACTGCACTCTGTGCATGATAGACATCCCTTGACTGTTTACAAGGCAGTCGAGGCAAAATAAAAATAAAAATCTTACTATAAACCCTGAGATTACCTTAGTTGTGGATGTGGGTAAAATCAACTCAAATTAGTCTTGTTCTCTCACTGTCACATAGTCAAAAATCTTTAATAATGATATTTGAAAGTTCTTGAAGTGTTTGGTTGTTTTTTTATAGTCGGTGTGATAAGTATTGTGATGTTTTTATGGCTCAAGTCAGTTTCTATTTTAGGTTCTTCCTTGAAACATTGAACTCTCTGCAAAATGAACGTAAGTGGGATTTTTTAGTTATCTGCTTTTAGTTTTCGTAGGCATGAATAGAGTTTCTGTATATTTCAAATATATGGCTTATTTCGTTCACATGCCTTTGGACAGATTAGCGATGCAGTCAAAATATCCTAAATGCTATCTTATTGGTATTAGTAGCTACTACTGTTGGTCCAGTGGGTAGACCGTTGGACTCAAGGCTGTTTTTTTAGTTTAAACCTAAGAGTCAAGAGATTGCCCTAGACCTCGTCACCATGAAAAGTTGTCTTTCAATGTATCACAAACTCTGATATTAATTGCTGGGAAAATGATATCAAGTCATGGGTTTCTGAGGTCATTCAAAAAAAGGAAGTCAAGAGATGAGTAATTTTGGTTCATTGTATATCAGTTCATTAAAGTATTAGATTCTCCACATTTTTATTTTAGAAAGTTCTACTTGCCATACTCTACGACTTTTGTCAAAAACACTTGACGAGTCCTGATAGAGATAAAGATATCTTTTTGTCTCGCCTTTTCCCCAGAAAAGTTACTCTATCGTATGTGTGTATGTATGTGTGTTTTGTTTCGTTTCATTGGGATTCTTTAAAAAAAAAAACTTTTTTTTTCAATTTTCTTTTTTTTTCATCATGACAGTGGGCGGTTGGCGGGCACGGCTAGTAGGTTCTTCTTCTTTTGCTATCACTCTTGCGTTTATCTCTCACTTTCATCTTGCTCTTAATTCACCCTTAGATCATACGGGGTATGGGGTAAATTCCAATTACATGATAAAACAAATAAACATGTTGGCAATGAGGTGTAGGAGATTTGAATCTTAGGTCAAGTGTGTTGAAATCATAATAATAGGAATTCTTCATTAACAACTGATTAAAACTCAATTTCTGAACATTATATTTAGTTAGCATGCATGATTTAACATTTAAGAATAGTTACGGGCAAGTCTTGCTGTACTGGGGTGAAATGAGTGCAGGTGTCTCAACTATCAATGTTTGAGGATGGTTGACAGCCATATCTGATTAATTGTTCTTGTATTACATAGGGGTGGTTGACGGGTGCTACTGGTAAGTCCCACTTCTTCCCTATCACTCTTGCACTTTTCTTTCGCTTTCATCTTGCTGTTTTCTCTTAAATTCACTGTGAGATCACTGAAAATGGTGGACAGGGAAAAAAAAAAAAAAAAGGAGCTTGTATTACATGGAAGCAGATATAGTGCGAGAAACATTCGACTGTTTATGGCTTGAATGAAAGCAATTTTTATTCATTAAAGTGCAATGGTATTCATTGCCCTTTCCCGCTATTTTAGATGTAAAACGCATCCTGGATTTTCAGCTATTATGGGAGACTGTAGTTCAGAGGCAAGGTGTTGGCCTTCCAACCAAAAGGTCATGGGTTCAAGCTCTGTCAGGTTGAAAGGTTTTCTCAAGTTTTTGTTGAGTAAACCCCCCCACCTGGTCCAGGTAGGGGGATCGAAACCTAGTCCCATCAGAGACGGACGATAAACAGGAGGTACCACGTGCAGATCACAACGTTCTGTGTACGTTAAAGATCCCTTGGCTGCTTAGAAGACAGTCTGGGGAAAATTAAAGATCCTATCAGAACCCTCGAGATCACATTAGTTTTGAATATGGGTAAAATCAAATCAAATCAAATTAAATCCAGTTATTACTGTTAGTTCCGTGTTTACTGGGCTTAATTTGAGAATTTTTCTCCTATCACCAAGCCTAGCATCATGGCCAACATCAGGGATTTTCCCCCTTCACCAAGCTTAACCTCATGGCTAATACTCAGGATTTTCCCCCTTTTTGTAAACCTTAGCATCGATCATGGCTAGCATTGGAGTTTTTTCCCTCTCACCAAGGTTAGCATCATGGTTCGTACAGGGGATACCCCCCCCTCCACCAAACTTAGCATCATGACCAGCACTGGGGATTTTTTCCCATTTCTTCACAAAACTTAGCATCATGGTTTGTACTGAGGATTTTTTCCCATTTCTTCACAAAACTTAGCATCATGGTTTGTACTGGGGATTTTTTCCCATTTCTTCACAAAACTTAGCATCATGGTTTGTACTGGGGATTTTTTCCCATTTCTTCACAAAACTTAGCATCATGGTTTGTACTGGGGATTTTTTCCCATTTCTTCACAAAACTTAGCATCATGGTTTGTACTGAGGATTTTTTCCCATTTCTTCACAAAACTTAGCATTAGGCCAGCACTGGGGATTTTTTCCCATTTCTTCACAAAACTTAGCATTAGGCCAGCACTGGGGATTTGACCCCTCCCTTTCACAAACCTTAGCATCATGGTTCGTACTGAGGATTTTTTTGTCCCCTTTTCACTGGGGATTTTTTCCCCTTTTAAGTTTTACCAAACTTAGCATCATGATCAGCACTGGGGGATTTTTTCCACAAAAAAGTCATGTTGATGGATTTTTTTCCCCTGTAACTTTTGTGTGGGGGTGATATATTAATTTCTTACCCTAAAGAAATGTTCTTCTAGTTATTTAGGGTTAATGTATCCTTTAATTTTTCACATCAACATTTTACAAATTAGCATTTTGTTTATTTAATGGGTAGGCACTCTTTATAGCATTTTAGGTTGTTTTTTTCGGTTCTGTTTGACAGAAAATTTCTTTTCACGTAAATTATGTTTTCATCTCAAGAATCGCTATGCTATTCAGTGAGTTTCGTTTTTGTCTCCTGTCTGACTAAATTTTTCGTTGTTTTTTTTTACATGCATCCAAATGGACTTCTTACACTTTCAACTTGTTGTGATAACGAAAAAAAGAAATTACGTCTAGGTCGAATAGAAATCACGATCCCGATCAGTCATTGAAATGTTGAAGTGTTTGCGTGATCCATCGCGGTGCATGAGATTTATCAGTAAAGAGGCAAAGACAAACAGTGAGGCAGGGGCATGAAGGAAACGACAATAAATAATATTAACAAAGACAAGACAAATACAAGGAATAGGCAGAAAAAAAAAGGAGTGAAGTTAGCTCATGGCGAGGTGGTGGGTGCCGACGCAGAGGTCGTGGGTTCGATCCCCATGGTGGCCAGGGTTTTTTTTCTTGTCTATTCCTTGTATTTGTTTTTTTTTTGTTCCTATGGGGCTTTAAATATTATTCAATATTATTTCCTTCAGTAAAGAGGCACAGCTGGCGCCTTCATTTTTTGTTTTTGTAAGCTCAAGGCTATTTTTAAATCCATCAATCCATGTACTGTGATGTATTTCTAAACGCACTCACTCATGTATGCCCATTAATACATAATATACTGGTAACACTTTACTCAATGTTATATGGAGGAAAACGAATTTTGAAATTTACATGGTATGGAAGGCAAAATGAAAAAATGTAAATTTTGAAGCGTTTTTCTTTTTCATGATTTTGTTGTTGTTGATGTTCCCCCCCCCTCTCTCACAGTTATATTTAATTTATGTGTGTTTCTTGTTTTTGTTATTTAAAAAATATGAATTATAGGAATGTCAATGATTTTTGCTCTTTTGATCTATTATCAGCTTTGCTGTGTGTCCAAAGACCTTTAATGGCCACACAATCATTGGCTGTGGTGCGTTTGTTGTGTTTTACTCGTCACATTTAGTCACAAGTTATTCATTACAAAGTCACGTATATATGAATAAAAGATCATTATGAAATCATCCCTCACAACAACTCCAGTGTGCTAACCAAAGTGGAGCTCAGCGAAAGTCATTGAAGTTGAAGTCGTAGGTGTGCATTTGTATATTTGTGTGAGTATGAATATGTGTCAGGGCAGGAATGTAGTCCCTTTCCCAAGTTGGCTGTGTTAAGGGGGCGTCCTACTGAATTTTCACTTTTTTCCCCTAATGCATTTTTGGCTAATTTTTTCCTGCCAATGTCTTGCTTGCATCTAAGTTACTATGTAAATGTAAAAATTTTTGGGAAAAATTATTCGGTTGCCATGTTGAATTTTGATGCCGAAATTTAAAATCTTAAAATCTCAAAAAGTATATGGGCTAGCAATGAAATTCTTTTTTTCAGATATATTCTTTAAACCCTTAAATAAGGAGTAAGACATATTTGATTTATCTCAGCTGTTTTTAAATGTGCTTAAAAAAATCAGTATTTTATTAAAAAATAACTATTACTAAATTTTGTAATATTTTGATTTTAAAGGTGCACAAAAGATATGAAAACAAAATAAACCAGTGAAAATCTCTAGTTCCCAATAACAAATACTAGTCTAGCTGTGTACTAAATTTCAACACTCTGGCATGAATACTTTCTGAGATTTTAGGATTTTAAAAACGTTGTATGCTAGAAATCACATCTTTTGAGAAAAAACGGGTTTGAAAATTCAACTTTCTTCAGAATGATACAGCCATATTAAAGTTGGCCATAGAATTAGTACCTTTTCAGGCGTTATATAAAAAAATCAACTGATGTACTCGATTCTAAAGATGTTGAAGTAGCATTCTAGAGAGGATTTGGAAAATGGGTATTATGAGCCCAAGACTCTACTAAACGCTGTTACAGCTCACCCGGACGCCCCCTTAAGATATTTGGTTGACGCTATGTCAAAATTGTGTGGTTTGAAATGAATGTGAGGGGGTTTGTGATTGGCTATAAACATGGACATCAATATACACAGTTTGATAAATTTGAAAAACTCGTATCTTTATTTAGATGGGGTACAAAGACAAATAGATCTTGTGCCTTTCACGATAAAGAAGTCTAAAAAAAAAATCTCCACAAATTGATATCTCCGATTCTTTTCCTTTTTGTTTCTACTTGAATGGCATATCAACATTCAATTACTTTTACTTTACATCTATTCCTGATTTCTAAAGAGAAAGTCAAAAGTATTGTATTAGTTCTAATCTTCCTTATTTTTTGTCTCCATACATATTTCCAATGTAGATGTTATAAAGTAAAGCAAAGTAAGAAGACTCATACTCAGAATTGAGCGTAGTGTCATCAGGAGTAGTCTTGCTTTTTGTAGGTATAGAGCACAATGTGGCAGTTTGTCATGGCTTTCCACACTGCCTTTACTGTCGCCAAGTCTGAATAGATCCACTTCGCTACTGGGTCGACAGGAGGGCCAGAAAAATTTATCTGGACTAGGAATTGAACACAAGCCTCCTGGGTGGTAGTCTTGACGCTCTACAGACTGAGCAACTGGCGCCTCAATAAATATTATGATCTAGCTACTTGCTGAAATTCTTTAAATCATTCGAGGTGCATCATGAAATAACAAAGTGTACCCCTTATCTAAAAATAGATCAAGTTTTTCCAAATTCTCTGAACTTCTACGATCAGAAAGATTGTGACAGTGACATGAAGGTTGCTCCATGAGCACACTTGCAGATTTATACAAATCATTATGATGTGATGTCTTTGAGGGTGCTATGTTGAGTTCGCAGTTTAAGGCCATGGACTGGGAACATTGAATGATGATCTGTTTTGATAATTAATTGTCATAATAATGATTTTTTTGTTTTCTTAAATCTCATTCAATCATTTATCCTTTTAGTTTGCAATATCTCCATTATAATATTTATTTCATAAAGGGAAAATTATTTTTTATTAAATCCATGACCACTGTCCATCTGGTTGACAGTTATTTCCTTCACTGAATTGAGATATTTCAGTTTATGTTTGTTACCTGTCCGGTAATTGAAGTATTTCAGTTTGTATTTGTTGTCTGTCATGTAATTGAAGTATATCAGTTTGTATTTATTGTCTGTCATGTAATTGAAGTATTTCAGTTTGTATTTATTGTCTGTCATGTAATTGAAGTATATCAGTTTGTATTTATTGTCTGTCATGTAATTGAAGTATTTCAGTTTGTATTTGTTGTCTGTCATGTAATTGAAGTATTCAGTTTGTATTTATTGTCTGTCATGTAATTGAAGTATTTCAGTTTGTATTTGTTGTCTGTCATGTAATTGAAGTATTTCAGTTTGTATTTATTGTCTGTCATGTAACTGAAGTATATCAGTTTGTATTTGTTGTCTTTCATGTAATTGAAGTATGTCAGTTTGTATTTGTTGTCTTTCATGTAATTGAAGTATGTCAGCTTGTATTTTTTGTCTGTCATGTAATTGAAATATGTCAGCTTGTATTTTTTGTCTGTCATGTAATTGAAATATGTCAGCTTGTATTTATTGTCTTTCATGTAATTGAGTATGTCAGCTTGCATCTATCTATTGTTTGTCATGTAATTGAAGAATGTCAGTTTCTATTTATTGTCTGTCATGTAACTGAAGTATGTCAGCTTGTATTTGTTGTCTGTCATGTAATTGAAGCATGTCACCGTGTATTTGTTGTTTGTCATGTAACTAAAGTACGACAGCTTGTATTTATTGTCTTTCATGTAATTGAAGTATGTCAGCTTGTATTTATTGTCTGTCATGTAATTGATGTTAGGGATGGAGGGAGTGTAGGTCTTACTCAAAAAGAAAATTGAGAAAATGTTACTGTCAGGGACTTGAAATCCATAGCCTTTTGGTTACAAGGCCAACACCTTGCCTCTGGACTGTTGACAGGAAAGACTAGAAAGACGCACAAAAAGGGATGGAAAAAGGAAGGCTTATGACAGAAAAGACGGAATATAATAGCAAAGAAAAGACAGTAAGCATGATTGAAAAGAACACTGAAATATCAAAAGAAAAAATACAAACGCAAGAAAGGAAATGAATCTGAAAAGATTGTAATAGTAATGTTAAGTGTGATATTTATTTTAAATGTTTTACAATGTAATTGAAGGGTGAGTATTGTTAACAATGCAATAAATTATCACAGAGTCACTATATAATTAATTATATATATATATATATATATATATATATATATATATATATATATATATATATATATATATATATATATATATATATATATATATTAAGAACAAAATGAACATAGATTTGCAGTAAAAAACTGTTATAGTGCAAATAAAAATTTATCACAGAATAACAATAACATATTGTAGATTGATATACAAACAATTTAAAAAAAGTTAATTCATTCCTGAAGACTATTATTATTATGACCCATTTAACAGGAGTTTAACAATTAACATGATTTCTCAAGTATGAAGCAGAGGAGGTGATAACAATCACCTTGGACAGGATGCTAGTGTTTCACGGGTTTTACTCCTTAGAAGATGCTTGTACTGGTACCCATTTTCACCTGGGTCAAATAGGGAAATGCGTGGTCAATGTCATTCCCCATAGGAACAAAATATTGCACCAAGCAATGCCAAGGTTCAAACCCACAACCTAACAATCCCAAGTCTGGCAGTCTTACCACTCGACTAGCAACGTTGCTCAACTTTATGTAAAGATTATGTCAAATTCCTTGGCAAGCAATCAAATCTATTCCATGGATACAATTACATAAAAATTAATTGTCTTCCAAAATAAGAGGGTGAAAGACATTAAATTTCATCAGTGAAACTGTCCTAAATGTGCAAGTTTGTTTGTTTGTTTGAAGTAACCCTGTCCCTGTCCACTGTGGCAGACATATTTTCAATTTGATTCACCTTAAAAACATGAGTCATTCTGGGTTACATTACATGTTAATCATCTGAAACATCAGATTTGCTCCATAATAAAATGTCAATTCATAGGTCAAAATGCGCAAGTCCACAATATATGGGATATGAGATGCGTCCTTCAAATGATCAAATGCACGCTTCTTTTCGCATATATATATATATATATATATATATATTGGAGGCCTTAATTAAATAGAAAGGCTCCAGTTCTGCACATGAGCTAAACGTACATGAGCTAAATACAGATTTCCATTTTCCTTCCCGCCTCAGAAAATCTAACCTTGTAAGTCAAGGAGTGGACTTACTTGTTTAAATCTTTAAAAAAAAAGAAGTATTTTCACCGTGTAAAACCATTTTGTGCACCCCTGATTATTTCTTTCTATTTACTACATTCTAAAGACAGTTACTGAATTGAAACTCAAAAAGCGTAACGAGTAACGTAGTGTTTGCAGCTCTATTGGATGATCTAATTATGTTTTTTACTTTTCTAGAAAAATTACGTCATGCAGACTTACGTGTGTAGACAGTTTCACCGATGACATATGCTTTTGACGAGGTATTGCTACATACATGTATCTTCATTTTGATTTACCTCACGAAAATGAGTCAAAATGAGTCAATCTGGGTTACAGGTTAATTATGTGAAACATCAGATTTGTTCCATAATGAAATGTCAATATATTGGTTAAAATTCAAATGGTAAAACAATTCTATTAAAAAATACAAAAGGTTACACTTTAAAAAAAAAGAACATCTATTGGATGATCTAATTATGTTTTTTGCTTTCCCAGAAAAAATTACGGCATGCGGACTTGCGTGTTTAGACAGATTCACCGATAATATATGCTTTTGAAGAGGTATTGCTTCATACATGTATGATAATTTACCTCAAGGAAATCAATCTGGCTTACAGATTAACTATCTGAAACATCAGATTTGTTCGATAATAAAATGTCATTGTCAATATATTGGTTAAAATTCAAATAGTAAAACAATTCTATTAAAAAATACAAAAGGTTACAGTTTTTTTTTTAAAGAACATCACAAAGGTAGTCTGATTTCTGAAAATGTGTCAAGGGAGAATTGAATTATGATCAAACTTTCTGGTATAAAAAATAAGCATGTTTTCATTGATAAAGTACTGGCGATGGTCTGGATTAAAACTGCGTTACGTTAGGCCTTGTTGTTAGATGGCTATCTAGTGTTGTGATCAATAGAAACGGCCAAGAGGATTAATGTTTTCTTGAAGTGTACACTGCTTAGTTCTTCCTTACCTTTCTTATACATCCTCCTCCCTCCAGTTTTGAATCTGAGCTCTAGGCCTAAAAGTCTGACCAATAAATGTTATGTAATGATTGTCTAAGCTTTACCCCTTGTATTCAGTATTCACCTAAAATAAAAGACCGTCCGGTTAAGGAGAGGCTGCATTTTGGTGTCTCATGGAACCACTGTATTTTGATTAAGTGCATCATTCCTTAAGTTCATTAAGAAAATCTCAGTTCATCTCAGTTTTGTTTTTTAATTTGTTGAATTGTGTTATAGACGTAAAACATTACATCCAAATTAAGTCATACATCATAATGTAATAAGAGCAGTATTTATGTAATCAATATGTTCTCCTTCTACTTCCCCATTTTCTTTTAGCTTGAGGTAATGCATTGTTTTCATACTAATGGGCAAGAAAAGGCTTTATGAATTATACCTTATCATTATCATTAGTAAGGGAATAAGAAATGTCTCGGAGAGTTTGATCGCATTTTTTTCAAAGAAAAAATTAAGTTGGTTGATTATAAGTTATGTATAAAATATAAAAAGCAAATATCGGGTAAAAAGTATAACAATATCAGGCAAAGTGAATAAATACTTAAAGCAAAAATTGCAAGGAGTGAAAGGTGTATATTTAGTTTAGGATACATGGAAACATTTTCAGCTAAGCTGCCTTCAAAAAGCTATTGCAAATGACTGTCTCCCATTCAACTGCAACATGACAATTTCAATTCAGTTTTCTTGAAAAACAAAGAAGTGGAAACCCTTTAGACCCCATGAATAAAGACTTTAGTTCAGAGCTGAAACTGAAGAAAGCATCCGTAGGATGTGGAGAATGATTAATGATTTATTTAAAGCATTCACAAGAGATCTTTACAAGATATAAATGGACGGGTTATAGTAAAAAATTACAGCCTTAAATTTCGGCTCATCGTTCTTTGTTGAATAAAACTTAGAGGAAAACATCTTAGTCCTGCCAGGACACTGAAACTATGATGGATAAGAGGAAGCTGCTTACACCATTTTCATTTCAAATCGTTTTTTGGGGGATTTTGTTTTGCAATAAATTGATCCGTCTGTAATTTGGGTTAACGGGCGTCAGATTATTAACAATATTTTCATAAAATTCACACAAAATCTAAGAGTAAAAGATAAAAACATGGATTTATGAGCCAAACCCCAACACAGGTGCAGGCTCACTGACTTAATATCATTTATGATTCAGCAAGCCATTTCACTTAAAGCCTTCCTGGGAGCAGACAGTACTGCAACCTATCAGGCGCTCCATACTAACGTGCTTAAAAGATATAAAAAAACCAAACAAATGTTGCACACTTGTTGTTGATTAAAATAACAAAACCAAACCAATAAAACCTACTCATCCAATCATCTACCTTTCAGCAGAACCAATAGAGGAACAAAATTTTGTTTTTACGACATAATTTTCTGTGAGCAAACAGGGCGCACAAACAAAACACAACGCACAAAATGCTCTGGTGTGCACAGGTTTTTAGGTTGTTTTTTTTTGTCGCCGCACAGATCGCACAGGCTGAACGATACGTGTGGACTGAACATTACAAAGTGAGACTGAGAAGCATCACAGCCTACTGCTGGTCATATTGTTTATAGAGTTTGGAAGAAAATAGTGAACTGGCAAAATATTTTTTTAAAAGGATTAATAAATCCAATAGAATGATTTGTTTCTGCTTAGAACTGAAAGAAAAATTGTTACCATTTGACAAGTGAGTTGATGTTACATTAAAAATTAATTAATAAAGATAAAAATATCAAGAGAAACAAAATGGGAAAAGGTTTCCCTCATATGCAATAAATGCAGTTGGACGGATTCCAAGGCAAGTGGTTTTAACATTTAATAAAACAACGAAAAATCGAACAAAGGAATGAGAGAAGTTTCATGTATCGATTGTAACATCTCAACAATAATTGTCATCCCAAATAACCAGATCTACTCCAGGATAGCTGCATTTTTAGGAGATTTAGAGCGACTTTCTCTAAGTCTTGACACTTTTTCCTGCATCTGTGCTGTCTGACGTTCTCGGTCATCCTGTGAGATGATTAAAAACACAGGTTATAAGACCAGTTCATTTGAACAAAAATCATGACATGATTGAAAACACAGGTTATAATTTGAACAAAAAACATGATATGATTGAAAAGAAACAAAAAAAGAACTTAAAAAGAAACCAGACTGAGAATAGGTAGTCCAAACCGAAATCTCAAGTGTAAGCAATGGAAGAACAATTACTACCACTTGAAAGAACTTTATTACCTGAGTAATTTGATACCAAAATCATTTCTGTAGGGCAATATTGAACGAAGTTACGAATTTTTTAATTTTCGAAAATTTGTTACATTTTTCAAATGGACCAGAACACCAAATTTAACCTTCTATATCTCAAAAAATGATCACTCACAAAACTCATACTGTCATACTTCTTTAATTTGAAGTCATGAATACATAGAACAAGCCCAATTTTATTCATCTCTCTCTGAAAACTACAAGACGGCTTTTTATCAATGTAGAAAATGAAAAAAATGCAAAAACGGCATAATTTATCTCTACACACTGAATCGACGGCGCACACACGGCCCGAGCCAAGCGACTGGTCAGTACCGCTTACTAGATCTAGTTAGAAAGCTGTGCCGTATTTCGGTTGAGGACGCGTTAAACAAAGCTCTGTTGCAGTAACTCGCAAAGTCGAAATTTAATAACACTAGTAGTTTCTAATGCAAAATTGAATGAGTTTTCTTTTGGTGGGCTTGTTTTCTCTGAGTTTCTTACGTAAGTGGCTCTACGGAGCATTTAAAAACTTATATCGCCTTGGATGAGCTCTTAACTCGGGTGTCATTGTAA
This sequence comes from Doris montereyensis, assembly GCA_037039925.1. Taxonomy (NCBI): domain Eukaryota; kingdom Metazoa; phylum Mollusca; class Gastropoda; order Nudibranchia; family Dorididae; genus Doris; species Doris montereyensis. Next base: position 139,575 of record JAXRKP010000320.1, on the reverse strand, counting down.
AGACTATTTTTAACAAGATCTGATTCAACCAATCAGAGCCAACTATCATTCGTGAGCTATCCTGCAACGTGAAGAACGAGAGAGAGAAGGGTGTCTTGCGAGCTGGTTTTTCACCGGCTCGCCACTGGCTTTTGCGTCTGACCACCCTCGTTTACTAGAGTGTGAGAGCACATTGTATTACACATTCCCCATCACAAACACAGGGTTGGAAAGGGCTTGAATAGCTCTGTTCAATGGTGTAAGCCATATTACGCTACTACGTTGTATAGAGGAGAAGGGGCAACTTGACTAGGACCGAAAATTAGCGAAATTTGCGACTCGCGCCGTGGTGAACGGAAAAACGGGCGACTTGGACAAGCTACTGAGAAATTAAAAAGAACCTTTGTGGAAAAATGGTTGGCATATTTTTCAATGATAAATCTGTTTGCCTCAGTCTACCAATATTCCCTTTAACAAACAAGACAAATTGCCCCATCTCAAGCTATCCTGTCTCTTTGCTCGGTTTTGATAGCACTATTCGTTTGAACCAAAATCATATTTATTATAGATAAATAGACTAACCCAACTGTGCACTTGAAAGAGTGTTATTAAATATTTCACCAGCAATAACTTCATAAACGATTGTGTTAACACAATTTGAAACGTCTTTTTTAAATAATTCATTAACTCTTTCTTGTAAACTTCAAGAAACATCCATCAAAATTCAAAATTCATAAAAAATCTACCTTTCATCATCCATGAGATTCTTCTCTTAAAAATTCTAATTTCCTTTTAAAACTCATGAAACCATTTTGTTAAAAAAAAATCCACGAAACCCTTTTTTGAAAGTTCCTGCTACTATGATATTCAAAACCAAATAAAAACTTTCTGTCAAATTCCATCCATGAGATCGACTAGCACTTATGACTCATTCAAGTTTAATAATAAAAAAACCCAAAAACAACACCCTGTCTGTTTGATCCTCCTCCTGTTTTTGCCTACCTTTTTGGACTTTTCCAAGATGGTTTTCTGTCTCTCTCCAAGTGACATGAGTGCAGCCGCCTCGTTTTGGTGTTTGTGGGCTCGTTCCTCAAGACGACGACGCACCTTTGGATTGAAAAAAAAAAACAAAAATTGTGTGTGTGTGTGATGAATCAGTTGGCTGTTCCTTGGTTCTACAACCAAAGGCTTTCAAACTTATTTTTATGAAAGGATTGAACGTGTAATATAATATGCCTATTGTGATGTTCATTCAAATCTAATTTAAATTTGACAAGAAAGAAAGAAAAGCAAATTATATTTTCTCATTTTGTGTGTAGATTGTGTAAAACAAAATTTAGCATGATCTATTGAACAGGTTTGAGTAGAATTCATTGCTTAACTCTGTCTTTTCTTTTAGAATAGGCTCAGATCGGCCTAACGTATATAAAGTGCCAGTCTCCCAATTTGAACTTAAAGGTTCGAATCCTTGCTAGAGTATCCAAATATTTTCTTCAATAATTTTCACAGTACGAGAAGCACCTCTAATTTGTGGTAAAAAGTGATAAAAAACAATAAGTGACTGCTCAACTGCAGAAGACAGACCAAACCCATGACTCTTTGGGTAGTGAAAGAAATGACATGAAATAAATGACTCTTTGGGTAGTGAAGGAAATGACGTGAAATAAATGACTCTTTGGGTAGTGAAGGAAATTACATGAAATAAATGACTCTTTGGGTAGTGAAGGAAATGACATGAAATAATATTAAAGCCCTGTAAGAACAAAGATGAGACAAATACAAGGAACAGACAGAAAAAAAAATCTTGACCACGATGGGGATTGAACTTATGACCTCTGTGTCAGCACCCATTGCCTCGCATTGAAAAGAAAGCATGCTACTATTGCTACCAACTGAGCTAACTAAGCTCCTTGTTTGACTCTTTGGGTATATCTATAACCCTTCATCTGACTACAAGCAAATAAGGTCAGTACGCTTAAACACACATATGACACAGTGTGATGTCAGAGCATGAGGTGACAGGAGAGTCGAGAAAAGAAATCATAGAAAAAGGACAGTAGTAAATAGAAGGAAAAAAAGAGAACAGAGAGTGGTAGAAATGGAGAAAGAAGAGATATTTGTTATATATAATAGAAATGGAGAAAGAAGAGAAATATTTGTTATACATAATAGAAATGGAGAAAGAAGAGAGATACTTGTTATACATAATAGAAATGGAGAAAGAAGAGATATTTGTTATACATAGTAGACATGGAGAAAGAAGAGGGATATTTGTTATACATAGTAGAAATGGAGAAAGAAGAGGGATATTTGTTATACATAGTAGAAATGGAGAAAGAAGAGAGATATTTGTTATACATAGTAGAAATGGAGAAAGAAGAGGGATATTTGTTATATATAGTAGAAATGGAGAAAGAAGAGAGATATTTGTTATACATAGTAGAAATGGAGAAAGAAGAGGGATATTTGTTATACATAGATCTAGCTGCCAACCTTTTCAAATAAGAAAAAAACAGACTTTGGCCGTGCAAACTAATCTCCTCTTGCACGATGGCCTGTAATATTTCAGAAAACATTAATAATTTAACTTTACTGTAACCTCCTTTTACTGTAACTGACAAAAACTCTGCCGATCGTTGGCCTTTCTGGTGAAGTCTGAGAGTTGTTTTGTGAACTCAGAATGGTGTCTTCATACTTTTCCCCCACTCTCTCAGAGTCTCTGCCTTTAACTTGGGATTTCTTAAAAAAACCCAACTAGTTAACCCTCATCATATCATATTATACACATACTTTTCAAGGCAAATACAGACTCACAAACTCAAAACCAAAAAAATATGATTCTAACGTAGTGGTTGGCAGCTATGCTTACAGCATGAGGAGAGGGGGGGGAGGGTGAATCGAAGACCATAATAAAAGAGAAAAGGAAATACTAGGATGAAAGAAAGTATGTAACAGTAAACTTAAATGAAGAATATGCACATTTTTATTTAAAAGAATGATGAAGGCTGCAGTAGGAAAAAATCAAAAGAACTAAAGTAACATAGATTAAATTGTTAGTCCTTTCTGATACGGATGAAAAAAGACAGAGGTCTGGGAGTACATGCCGTGCATACTAAACCATCACAGGAAGCTTAAAGTTAAAGGATTTGTCTGAAGAGATTTCAGTATTCACACGCTCTGCAAAAAAATCCACTAGAATTGCTGCATAAAAGGGTATGCAAACAAATAAAAAAACTTCTTATTTTTCTTCATGAGAATAATATAAAGATAGATTTTGTTGAGCAAAATTACCATCTCAGCCTGTTTTGAATGTTGATCACTTATCTCTCTCTGCCAGTTGAGTTCTTGCTGGACCAGTTTATCGTAGACAGCTTTCTTGCTATCGTCACTCATCTCAACGTCCACAACAGTCTTCTCTCGCCTTAGACCCATGGCTGCCACCTGTCATAGCAACAATATTAGAGATTTATATAAGGAAATGAAAAGTCAACATCTAAAAAGCAATGCAACATTGGGTTTAACATTTGAAACTTAAAATTTACTCCTTGAAGGCATCCTTGGACAAAGATCAAAGAGTAAAACAAAAATAGATTTGGAAAAAAAGAATGCCAGATAAAATCATACTCTCCTTACCCTCATAGGTCACATGAGTGTATGCCAACGTAAAAAAAATATAAAAAAACATTAGCATCCAAAGGTAAAAATATGTACACAAAAATGCTACAAAAGTACTTTTAAAGTTGATGTGAGAAAATAATATGAGAGCTGTAAAATCTTATTTAAAAACTACTTTTCTTTAAAAAAAAAAACAAAACAAAAAAACAAGGAGAGGACTCTTATGACAGTAAATGATAAATCAACGAATACAATAGACAATATGCTATGAGGTAAGAAATAAAACAAGGCAATACGAGGCATAGAAATGTATAGAAAAGGAAAGTTTACTTGTTTCATTAGAATTAACTCTGTCTACCATATGACGAGGTGATCTCAGGGTAATTTGAGAAGAAACAGCTTCATAAAAGATAAGTGAAAGAATGAAAGTAACAAAGTAGGATCAACCAGCAGGGTTTTGTTACATTGAAATTTACCCCGTCCACCATATGTGGTGATCTCAAGGTGAATTATGAGGAACCAGCAAGATGAAAGATAAGTAAAAGAAGGAGAAAAAAGGAGAACCTACCAGCAGGTCCCATCAACCACCCACAGAAATAGGAAAGAACAGACAAAGATGTTAAGATGACTGTGAAATAATGAAAAATTAAAAGTTGTCTCTGCTCTGCCTCCCACCTCCCAAGCACTACCCAGCACCCAAGGCCCCACCCTCCTCCACCCACCCCCTTCCTATCCTCTTCTCACATTTCGATCAACACTTCTCTTCCTGCTTCTGCTACTAGATGCGTCAGACACAGAAGTGCTCTCCCGTGATTGCTCGCTCTCTTTGCGCTCAGTTTCTTTTTTAGCATCTCGTCTGGCTTGTAATCGTTGTTGAAGCTTTGAGAAGAAATGAATGTTGATGATTTAAAAAAAAATAATCCAAGAAAAAGAGAAACAATTTTTATTATACTCAGAATCACCTGGTAAGAAAACTAAAATGAGACTAAACAGAGAAAATCCCACACTGGAAGTAACCAGGCTTGAAACTATGATAAAGTTCCAGAGAAAAGTGCCAAACTTTCTCTATTGGTAGTACCAGGAGCTTCAAAATGAAAGAGGAAAGCGCTTCTATTAGAGATGGAACAAAAGGTAAAAATTGAGATTGGAGTTGAAACAAGTGATTACCAGAACAAAATGTCATATGACCTGTGTGTTCACTGGCGAGTGTGATATCACGTGATCTTAGACAATCATCGTACAGTGCATGTGAAGAATAGGCCAGGCCAGTTGGGAAGGCCTAGATTTAAATTTAAATTCATCACAACAATGGCGACTAGATGATCCTTACCAGTATGAAATGTCACATGATCTGTGTGTTCACTGGCATGATGTGATCAATGTGATCCTCATTAATCGCCGTAAGGTGTAGCATAGGCTAGGCCAGTTGGGAAGGCCTAGGTTTAACCTTTTAATTTTCAATTCATCACAACAATGGTGACTAGATGACTCTCCACTTTTTATAAAGTCAATATAAATATATTCCTCTGTCGTCCCCGAGTCAAAAACAAACACAAGGTCAGGGTATAGTTTGCTGTTTTAGCTGTGCCTTGTCTCATGACCTGAGCTTCTTTACCCCCATGTTCTGTGTAATGGCAGACTGGATGCACGGGACATGATATACAGTGCAACATGCATTCATCAAACTTGCTGGGTCAACAGAAATAGTTCAAGGAATCTCTGATTTGCAAAACACGTGTATGTATTAGATGACAAGAGACACTACCCATACACTCACATAATGAACTCTGGATTTTTTTCTTGGCTTTAATTGTGAGTATGTTTATTTTTCTTTTCTCTGCCACTTCCAGATGACAAAAATAAATCTTAAGTAAAAAGAATTATTACATGAACTTGAGATGAACAGCAAACAGCGTATTGTGAATATAATGGTAATGCAAGATGTAAAGAGACGGACACAATGAGATGAGAATGCAGTGTGGCTTGAGTCAGTAATAGCGCTACTACAATACACATGTTATATGTAGCCTGCCTTGCCGTTTCACATCAGCACAGCATGCATTGGACATTTTAGGTTCGCAGAGTGCATGAAAACGCTCCATTTTTACGTGAAAAAATGTAAAAAACATAATGCCGTTTGTTTAGCTTAATATGTATTGACTGTAATATAAGTCTACAGATGGAGATGTCAGGTAGCAACAGGTGGGGTTCAAGGGACCACATCTATCAGAGGATTTAACACTAACAGAGAATTGATAAGGTAATCCAATCTTGTAGTTTAGAGTCAGTATCGTGTGGGTAAATTAAACTTTTTTCTTTTCTTACTCCCTTACATATTTCCTACATATCGATGGTGTCTCAGGCCAAACCAGCCAAGTCGGAAAACACTAATTTTACAGGAGAGACAAAAAACTGAATAATTCTCTTGAAAATCGGTTTTAAATCATATAATTTTGCACGCATAAGATGGGTGGGATGTTTGTTCCAATGGGCTAATTTTTTTTACATTTAATTAATTTATTATAACTTCTTGAATTGTCTGTTTTGAGACATAAGAAATTGAAACATTCAGCCATTTGTATCTTGATCAACCCATTCAGTTGAAAACTGACTTGGTCGTTTTGTGGCAATATAAAAAAATCTGCTATTTTTACACAGTGTAGCTTTAGTTTCTGTTAAAATGAATATTTTTTTTTTTATAAATTGGAAATTTTGGACTGCCGATATGTTCTTACTGGATCAAAGTCTAAATAAAAAATCAGATAAGTTTTTTACTATTTGATGAAAAAAACAAAAATTATGAAACTATAGTTGCATCTTTTTGTGTGTATGTGCTATGACTAGTTGACTAGTCATGATATCAAATAAATAATATCCATTTAATAAATACAAGTTGTATAAAAGATTATTAAAAAAAATATCAAAACCTAGAAAAAGAGCCAGAGGATGATCATAAAGTGGCGTTGTTGGCTTAGTGGCTGAGTTGCCGGACAGGATCATGAGGTCCTGAGTTTGAATCATAGTAATGTTACGTCTGACGTTGTGTTCCTTGGGAAAAGACACTTAACACGCATTTTCCTCCCTCAACCAAGGAGCGAATGGGTACCAACAACAGCTAGAGATTAAAACCCTATGTCAGACTAGCGTGATTATTATCTCCTGTTCAGCTTCACGCTATAAAAACCTTGGTAACGCTCTGGTTCTATGGGTTGTAAGGGCCTGGATGGAACTGAAGAAACTTACTGATCACTGACCATCTAAATTCCTCATTTGGAATGCCTGAGAGTTGAAATCACCATTACAACAGAGATTGTTAAGTCAAAATCATAAAAAAAAATAAAATGCATAAAATTAAAAGCTTCTTTATTCACACAATTTACCAAGCTCTGTTGACGTCCTGTTTCATCTTTCATGGTCTGTTTAACAGCAGACGCGTGGGCCTGGTTTGTGGCAAAGATCTGGTTTGCCATGACGGACATATCCCACTCCTTGTCGTCGGCATCTTTCTTCTTCATCATTCTGCGTTGCATCACAGCTTCCCTCTGCTGCTTCTGGCTGTCAAGGATGGCCTGAAAGATAGCATCAAGCAAGCGATTAGAAGTGACATCCGAGAGATGTTCTAGTAAGACATTTGGTCATGGTGAGATTTAAAGGACGAACGACTGTATATTAGATAAACAGTTTAATAATTTAGATAAATTATTACATGAAATCATTTCCCTCTCTCTGTATCTATCTGTTTGCCCCCCCTCCTCCCTGTCTGTCTGTCTGTCTCTGTCTGTCTGTCTGTCTCTGTCTCTGCCTCTGTCTCTGTCTCTGTCTCTGTCTCTGTCTCTGTCTCTGTCTGTCTGTCTGTCTGTCTGTCTGTCTGTCTGTCTCTCTCTCTCTCTCTGTCTCTCTCTCTCTCTCTCTCTCTCTCTCTCTCTCTCTCTCTCTCTCTCTCTCTCTCTCTCTCTCTCTCTCTCTCTCTCTCTCTTTCTCTCTGTGAAATGAAAGTCACAAATCTTTAAAGGGACTTCAAAACTTTTCCTCAAAGGATATCCATCACACAATGGATTGTTAGCACAGACAAAAAAAGACAACAAAACGATAGCTGACCCTCTATCCTATGGCTTCAAAGACCATTTAATCAAATTGAAAATCTATAAATGCATTAAAAATAATAATAATACATTGATTGAGCGCTTATCATCCATTAAAATACTTGATGACACTTAACAGTAAAATATGACACACAATTACGTATTATTACATGTATCCATAAAAAGAATGTAATGACAATACAATTTCAAAATCCCATATGGGATATCCATGTAAAATAATTATGACTCGTAAAAACAATTAGATCTTAAATAGAACAGCTCTTAAACTAAGCTGAACTAAATACCATCATACAAAAGTTTGTTTTTAAGATTCTTTTGAAAAATTTGAAGAAATGGTGGGCTGCTTCTTATTATAGAAGAGGTGTTAGTCCGCGAAAGAGGGCCAGCATGACTGAAGGACATTACCTGTTTCCTTCGCTCATGATCCATCTCCAAGCTTTTTAGCAAGGCACTGACATCAATATTCTCTTTTTGACCTGCAAAAGCAGATAATGTTCAAAACAAAAGCAGATATCAAAATCTATCCTGTCCTACAACAGCATTGATAAATCAAACATGTAAATGTTTATTCATGTAGATGATTTAGGCATCACCCACCCACTGCTGGACGTAGCCCTCCCGAGATGTCTTCCAATGAGTTCTGTTCCCTGCTTTCCGTTGCGCTCATGTATTTTTTAATGTCATCATGCCATCTTGTCTGCGGTCTTCCCGGGTCATTGTGTCCATTGCTTGGCTGTCACTCTGCACATCCTTTTGCCCCATCACATTATCAAAAGCATGTGAAAGCTGCCAGCTCTGATAGAAGCCTTAGCAACAAGATACAAGTTACATACAGCACGTTTACCAATTGCCCCAGGTGGTGAAACAATCCTTTTGTCCATCTGCTATCTTTAAATCTTGCTGTATGGCCTACAGCCCATTTCCATTTTCGTCTGAGTGAGCGCTTTACATTTCGATGCAAGAGACCTTATCGAGTCTGATATGTAGCACTTTTCTGTCCCTTGCTCTCTGAGCGGTTTTAATTTTCTTGCTAATATCTTTGATATAGTGACAAGGTCTGGCACCCGTATGTCATATTGTTGTGGATATCGATTAAAAATATGAATGATACTGCACAAGCCATTATGACGTGTATATAGCAGAAGCCAAAGGCCTATTTAAAAATACCACTACAACCTCTTGTACCTCAGACTTATTGACGAGTCCATTAGTCTGAATAATATGTAGAGGAGAGGCAAAGATTAGAGGGAAGAAAGTGTGGCTGGGTATCCATACTTTCCTCATAATAAAATTAGCCTGGGAGTAACAGTGACAGCAACTGTTGCAGGATCATCAATATTAACGTAAAAGGCCATATAGCAGAAGAGATCCCTAAAGTACCATGAACCTTAGGCTGTTTTATAAGGTATGCCTGGTAAATGCTCATCAAAACTAATAAAAAGAAAGTTATCTCAGAGAATGGATGTAAAGACAAACAGTGAGCGAGGCAGGGGGCATGTCGAAAGTGGTGAATAAGGACATGAAATAATATTGAAGCCCCAAAGGAATAAAGACAAGACAAATGCAAAGGAATCCTTGGGCACCATTAGAATTGGAACCTACGACCTCAATGTCGGTGTCCATAATGTATAGTAAGCTTAGTTGGTAGTGTGCTCTCTTTCCAAAGCAAGGCAATGGAATTATGACACTCCATTGAGCCACCTTTCTTGCTCCTAAGGGACCTTTAACTCCTTGATTCCTACATAGTTTTCCATCCTGAATTCATTCTATAAATAGAAACTGCGGTGAACAAGTTTTCAGGGGATGTAACCTTTTTTATTAAAAAATATAGCAACCCTGAGACATTGACAAAATAAAACATGAATTTAATAGGATGTATGTTCTACATCAACAATGCACTTAGGCCCTCGCTGTCAGGACGTACAGCATATGTCAACAGAGCAAGGGGTTCGTAGGTAAAGACATAAAATGAATGCTAGAGCCAAACAAGAACAAAGATGAAATCTAAACAACTTTATAAATGCACACCATATGATGTTTTGAATACAATAAAAACTGTTTCTTAAAGACACAAAAATCAAAACAAAACAAATATTATACAATAATCCTCGATAACAACAACAAAATTAACAACATCAATTACATCAACAATATAAATCATTCACAGCGACCATAAAACGATTAAAAAGATAATGACAAAATATCAAATCCCACCCATCCTTTCCCAGACTTCACAAACACACAGACTTTCACACGCAAACAACGTGTACGAGACAATGCCAGTATCAACCTACCTTTTTCAAGAAGGCCTTTCTTAGCTGCCTCAAACTCTTCCTCCATCAACTGGGTTTCCATTTCATCTTCAACAACCCCATTGTTGTCTGTGTCTGCTGGTGCCATGAACAAAGACAGACATAAAGTCTTGTACCAGTTTTGGCTCGACATCGTCTTTAACAGCCTCTGGATGTCTTTCAATTCATCGATGCTCTTGAGAAACAAATAATATTTTAAATTTCACTGAATTAGGTTTACAGTTCTTCTATTATGCTTTGCCTATGGCACTAAAACATTGAAAGTCATCTTTAGCGAGTAAGTAAAGTTCCTTCAAGACCATTATGGCCTGTAGAGCCGGAGCTTATCCCGGTTTCTATAGCGTAAAGCGGAACAGGTGATAATAATCACCTCCTGGACAGGATGCTAGTCTGGTGCAGGTTTTACTCCCAAGCTAGTGTTTGTACCCATTTTGCACCTGGGTCGAGTGGGGAAAATGCGTGTGAAGTGTCTTTCCACAAGCAATACAACGTCGGGCTTGGCGTTGCCAGGATTCAAACCCAGGATCTCATGATCTCAAGCCTAACCACTCGGCCACAGACGCCACATTGAAATTCCAGTATAGCGAGCCGAACATGACCTGTTGCATCCTGCAAAATGTTCACACCTTTCTGGGTACTAAATACTATAAAAAACACGGATGCGTGCGTGATTTACCTTACCTGATTACCTAATTACCTGATATACCTAATTACCTGATATACTTAATTACCTGATATACTTAATTACCTGATATACCTAATTACCTGATGATATACCTAATTACCTGATATACCTAATTACCTGATATACCTAATTACCTGATATACCTAATTACCTGATATACCTAATTACCTGATATACTTAATTACCTGATATACTTAATTACCTGATTACCTGATATACCTAATTACCTGATAAACCTAATTACCTGATATACCTAATTACCTGATATATCTTTCTTTCTTTCTTAATCATTACTCCTAGGTAATTGTAGCTTTGAACATCTTTTAAATTCTCCCTGCCCAATTTAAGATTTTGTGTTTTAGCTTCCCTAGTTACTAGGATTGTTTTGGTTTTCTTTTGCATTTACTCTCATTCCTCTTTTCTTTAGTTCATTGTTCATAATGTTGATATTCGACTGAAGGTCACTTTATGATTTTCCAACAGAACTAAATCATCGGTAAATGAAAGCATTGATACATTTACTGGTTTGAGCTTCCACATACGTACATTCATTTTCTTCCTTTTTGAGGATGCCTTTGCAACTGAATCCATAAATGTGATAAACAAAAGAGGACTTGGCATACAACCCTGTCTTACTCCTATATCTACATCAAATTCTGCAGATATGTTTCCAGCTACTCTCACTGTACATGTTGGTTTATTGTAAAAACTTTTAATGGCTTCTATTAAATTTTGCTCTACATTGTGTTCTTTAAGGAATGCCATAGCTCGTCCCTCCTCACAGTGTCAAATGCCTTTTCTAAGTCAAGAAAACACAGGTGCAAGTCAGTGTTTCTCTCAAGGAATTTTTCTATTATTTGTCTAATTGTAAATATGTGGTCTTGTACACTTCTTCCTGATGATGCTCTTCAATCTGATCCTCTACTCTTTTCCTTAGTCTCATTTCCAGTATCCTGGCATACACTTTTCCTGGAACGCTAAGTAGTGATATCCCTCTATAGTTTGAGCATTCCATAGTTGATTCTTTCTTATGTATTGGTACTACCGTTTTATTTTTCCAGTCGTCTGGCACCTGTTTGGACTTCTATGCTTGTTGGCATATTGCATGTAGTAGTTTGTCTGCCTCTCTCCCTTAGTTTTTAATCATTTCTGGACAAACTTGATCTGCTCCAGGGGCTTTTCCTAATTTCACTTTTCTTATAGCTGTTTGGATTTCTTCCATTGATATATCTACATCTTCAGCTGTCTCTTTTGGATTACTTGTTATTCTTACTAACTGATCTTTTCTCCTTGTTTCATATGTTCTGGAAGGATTATGTAATTGTTGAAAATGCTTCTCCATGTTTCCATGATTTCGCTGTCTTCTTTCATTATTTCTCCTTTGGCCTTCTAAATTTGTCATATTGGGCATGCTTTGGTCTTTCTCATGCTCTTCATTGCCCCTCAGAACAGCTTTTGATTTCCTAGATAGCTTTCTTAAAGTCTTTGTCCAAACTCTTCCCATTGTTCCTGTTTTGCTTTCCTAACTTCCTCTTTGGCGATAGTTCTTTTATTCACGTAATCTATCCTATCCTCTGGTCTCTTTGTTTACAAGTATTTCTTCCAGGCATCCTTCTTTTCTTTGATCTTAGACATTCATTCCACCATGATGTTCTTTTCCCCATCTCCTTTAATTTGTTTCCTACCACAGGCCTCTTCAGTAGAACTGAGGAGTGTTTCTTTGTAGATCTGCCACTTTTTTTCTATTGTGCTATCATTCAGATCTACCTGTGATACACTGATAAATCTTTTTATCCTAGATTGGTATACCTGTTTTACTACTGGTTTATTTAGTTCCTCTATTTTGGGTTTAGTAGCTTTCTTCTTTTTCCTTTTCTCTTTGTTTTCTTCAGTCAGTAATCTCATTTTGGCAATCACTAAGTGGTGATCACTAAAAATTTCTGCTCCTCTGTTTACTCTTGCATCCCTACTGTAAAAAAGGGAGCTGCTAACTATTATGTAGTCTATAATTGACTTTTCACACCTGTCTTCATTTTCTCTTGAATATTTGTGGATATCTTTATGAGGAAAAAAGGTGTTTGCTATTTTCCTATTATTCTTTAGGCAAAAATCTATTAGTCTCTATCCATTTGGAGAAGTTGTTGTCTCTCCTTCTTTACCTATTACTCTTCCTGACGTTTCTATATTGTTGCCTACTCTAGCATTTAAATCTCCTAAAGCCGTTAGTTCTTATTTGTGTTTAAGATTCTCTGCAGCTATTTGTAAATCGTTTTTGAAGATATCTTTTTCTTCTTTAGTTGCGTCTTCGTTTGGTCCATAAGCTATTAATAATTTAATTTCTCTTCCTTTTGGTTTAATATCTACCTCTATTCCAACTTTCTAGTAGCTTTTCATACCTTTTATGCACTAGGAGGCCTACTCCTGCTCTAGCTCTATCATTGACATCTACTCCTGAGAAGATTAAAGTATGATTTGGTCCTACATATTCTATTCCTTGTCCTTTTTTCTTTGTTTCTGTAATGGCCAAAATATCAACTTTGAATTTTTCCATTTCTTCAAATAATTCTAACTCTTTTCCGTTTATTGCCCTAACATTCCATGTTCCGAAAATCACAGTCCGTGTTCGTTTCAATGTTTGTCATTGAAAGGTCAAGCGGGTATATTATATTTATTTCTCTGAATCAGTTTGGTTTTGGATAAGCAGGGGATTAGCCCACTGTACCCTAGGTAGATGGTGGGGCTGCCACCTTGACGCCCCCTACCAGGCCTTGTTATTTTCTGTCAGGGTTAACTCCCTTAGCCTTTGGTCATTCAAGACCAGCATGCAAGGCAGCAGGTTGTTATTTTCTGTCAGGGTTAACTCCCTTAGCCTTTAGTCAGTCAAGACCGGCCTGCAAGGCAGCGAATTGTTTTCTATCAGGGTTAATTCCCTTAGCCTTTTGTCAGCCAAGACACACCTGCAAGGCAGCAGGAGACTCGTGGAGGGCGGGCTCATCTACTCCCGTACAGGTGCTTTCTTGTCCACTGCCCAGCCTGATATACCTAATTACCTTTTTTGATAAAGAATCCGACATTAATTCAAGAGCTGCCATTTGCTTCATTTGGAGTTCAGTCAAGAATTTTAACAAAATCTTTTCCTTCACGTTAGATTCTGGCTCGGTATTCTCATCCGTCATCAGCTGGCGACGTTCCACTGTGTCAAAAACAAAGGAAAAGATTAGAAAAACCCCCAACTGATTTCAGCACATTTTTTTCAGAAATTGTCCGACTAGAATGCAATGTTTTTGCATAAAAAACAATGGTTAAAAAACATTATTTATACTAGTTGAGAAACCAACCTCTGGTAGGTTAAGTCATGGATTTCAAGATTCTGCTGAAGCTCATGGAAGGCTTGACCTCACCTACCTGTCTCTCCCTTTTGTCTAATAATGGTCATATAGTCTGTATTAGAGACCTCCTTATTTTTCTTTCGGACATGATGATCTAATAACATATTTTAAGCACTTTCGAATCGAATGTGTCTTTATCAATTGCCTCTAGTTTGTAGAAATGTACAAAAATCATGGCGGTCCTTTTTTATGTTGTGCTCTTTCGTCCATAGGTACGGCTTGAAAATGAAAAACATATTTTCACCTTTTTGAAGCAAGAGGCCCATGCAACTCTACACATAATTTTAAGCGAGTAGGCAAATTTTCAACACTTTTGGTTGTGGTATGAAAATCTGATTCAGCTTTACATGATCCAATTTTATGTCTATTATTATATACAGATACATAAAGATGTCGACTTCTTTTCACTCACCTTCATTTCCTCTTATACATCCACTCACACGCAGAAATAATACATGAATATACAATAAAATCCATAAGAAGACAAGACGTATTTGTACTAGTGGGATTTTCCATTGGTCTGAATTCCATAGCACTGGTTTATCCATGTGCATATCTATTAAATCTTTTCCAGTCTGTCAAAATCTGCTCACCCTCTCATTGTCTTCTTTTATTTTTCTTCATGAATAAGAGGACATTTCTTATGTCTCATAAGGATGGAAAAAGGGAAGGGGAGGTAATTTTGAAATTTGGATAAATGATATCAAATTTTAGATGTTATTATTTGTATATGCTATAACCCTTTTAAAATCAGTGTGCAATAGTGAAAAAGAGGAAAACTATATGTACATGTCATTGTGGTTTTAGGCCCTCTTTTTAATGAATCACGTAATAAGTTTACTCAACATTTTCCTAAATATTTGCAAATATGGAAATGACAATACAAGCTGTTAGGACTTTGTATGTGAAAAGGATTTCAGTACAACTAGAAGTAATAATACATTGAACCATCACAAGCAAATTTGATTTTAAACAAATGCAATGATAGAGAGGAGAGGCCTACATTTATCTGATTCATAGTTGTAAGCAAATTTATATAAAATTCCTCCAGAAACCCAGGGAATGAAAATTGAGAACCTGACGATGGCCAGGGTTCAAAAGATCAAGGAGAGAATCAGACATCTTCTATCCATAAAATCTTCACTGTGCCAAGTGTACCCAAGTATCACAATTTCTTAAAAGTTAGTTTCAAGGCCGTTACATCCCATTAAGCCGGAGCTTATCCTGGTTTTTGTAGTGCGAGGGCAGAACAGGTGATAATCATCTTCTGGACAGGGTGCCAGTCTGACGCAGATCTCTATGCCCAAACTAGTGCATCCATTCGCACCCCTGGGTTGAGTGGGGAAAATGCGTGTTAAGTGTCTTTCCCAAGGATCACAACGTCGGAACTAGCTTTTGCCAGGATTCTGGCCCGGACCTCATGATCTCATATCCGGCAGCCTAACCACTTGCCTACTGATGTCACTTCAATATATGACCTCAAAGTCCAACGATATCTTACATTCTGATTTGAAAGCCAGGGTTTGCTCCAAGATGTTATCTAACTGTTGGCACCGTTTCTGCCTGTCTTTCTCCATCTTCTTTTTCTTCTTGTCCGACATGTGACCGCTGTCAGTCTGCGATATGCTTTTCATCAGATTTCTCTCCCACGTCTCGTACTCCTTCTGGAGCTTCATCAGCTGCAATTTCAATTCCTGTTTACAAAGTTAAAGGGAAGAGAAAAGAGAAATATTAACATTTCTTTGACTAAATATATATTTATATATACATATATATATATATCACTGACTGCCGCTTGGGTAAGGGCATAGGTCAAAGGCAGTCACCCTCCAGAGTTGTCTATCTCCTGTGACTTCTCATCTCTGTCCCCAATTCTCGTCTTCATGTGCCTCTAGGTCAACCCCACCCGCCTCTCCTCTTCCTTTTACCCTGTGGGTTCCAAAACTTGAGAAACTATTTCAACTGTTGGAAGGGCTCGAACCCACTACTTTTTGGTTAAAAGGCCGACGCCTTGCTTCTGGGCAACCGAGTCCCCTGCCAAAACATGATGAAAGTAAAAATTTATCAGAGAGAAAGAAATGTGTGCCTCTTACTTTTACTGCTAAAAGTGTTCTTTCCTATGAAAACATTGTTGAGATATCGATTCATTATAAAAGGTAATGTATTGTGTAATTATATCTTCTTGAAAAGGATGAAAGTTTTTAATTCTAGAGCTAACTGAACAGAGATCTTACCTTAAGACGCACAAACATTATCTAATAAACATCCCCATGCACATGGTCATAAAATGTGCCCATTAACCCTTTAGCGTTTAGACCGACAAAAAATGACAAGCGCAAAACCCCAGCTGAAAGTTCAAAGCGACAGAAACTGACACCTGTCAATACAGGGCCACATTGTTCAGCCCACAGAAACCGACAAGTGGCATACCTCTCTTTTGTTAGCTCTAACTGATCACATAAACGATGGCATTGTTCTAAATTTAGAATAGACTACAAGATTAAACGTCAAAGCAGCTTCACATGATTAACTGAAGGTAGTAACGCGAAAGTGCAGACCAATCCGCATTCTTTTTGAAGATCAGCTGGCAGGAAGTCAGAAAAAATGTAAACGAACCGGGTTGCCACAACAGAGAGGAAGTTAAACATACAGAGCAAGATGGCCGCTGCTTAATGTAAACAGGGTTAAAGAAAGTACAAAGAAAATGAAAGCAAAAGGTAAAACTGTAACCATATTACTATACATATAATAGAACTCCACATAAAGACAATTGTTAGCAAGACAGAGTTAAATCTGGCTAAATGGCCGCTACAAGAGAAATAAGAATGACTCTTCTAATATGCAAGGGGTTTGATAGTCCAGAGGCAAGGTGACGGCCTCTCAACCAAAAGGTCGTGGGCTCAAGCCCTCTGTTGTTTTTTTTTGGAGTAAAACCCACCCCCCTTGGTCCTGGTCGGTGGATTGGCATCTAATCCCATAGGAGATGGACGATAAAAAAGGAGGTCCCGTATGCACATCCTTCCCTTACTTTCGTAGATTATTTGTTTTGCTTAAAGCTACAGAAACTGGGATGAGCACACACTTTATGGGCCTCAAAGCCTTAGTAAAGCATTACTTTATTTGTTTAACCCCACTATGAGTATTTTCTATTTACCTGGTCTTGCATCTTTGTCATTTTTTTCTGATGTTTCTCTGAGCTGGTTGAAAACTTAGTCATCAGCACGTCGCGTTCAGAGGCATGGATGTTTTCCAGGCTGTCCTTTATGTTTTCTTGCAGGTACACATGATCTGAGCAAGGTAAGAAGCAAATGTTGTTCTCAAGAAAATTGCTCTTTGTTGGGTAAAGAGTTTGAGAAAAAATAATACTGAAATAACAAAATATTGTCTATAATTTGATTTAAAACAGGCAGAAATAATGATTTTATAAGTTTAAAGACAAAACAAACCATAACCACTCTTTCTCCAGTTCCTCATCTCTGTTCTATCTTCATGCCCCTTCCCCCTCCTAATAAAACAAAGGAGGATCAACAAGACTTATCTTATACATGTTAAAAAATTCTTCAGGAAAAGCAGAAATAGATTTATAAGATTAATATTCACATATTCCTGCCACTAGGATAAACAAAGAGTGTCCATACCATCAGTGATTTCTTCATCTACAACCTCCATGTTTCCAGCCACAGGTCCATCTCTTTTTTTCTGCGAGCTTCCAGCCGAGCTTTTGCAAGCTGCATTTGCCGTTCACGTTCACTTTCAAGGCTGATGACAAAAATAAAAAAATGTCAAAAGTAACAATCTTGTTTAAACATAATTCTTTATTCTAAAGACAAACAGTAAGGCAAGGGGCATGTCGAAAGTGAAGGAAGTGACATTAATTAATATTAAAGCCCCACAGGAACAAAAATGTGATAAATACAAGGAATAGACAGAAAAAAGAGCATAGTAGCTCAGTTGCGAGGCGAGGCGATGGTTAGCGGCACAGAGGTTAGTCATGGGTTCAATTTCCAAGGTGGCCAAGATTTTTTCTGTCTACTTCTTGTATTTGTCTCATCTTTGTTCCTATGGGGCTTTAATAATATTATACATTGGAACCTCTCTAATTGGGAACCCAGGGAATCAGGAAAATCTGGCCAATCAGGAAAGCTCAGGGAACGGAATTAGTTCTATATATTTTACCTCTAAACAACAATTTTTCGCAGACTTGCATTGATTATCATCACCATTTCTCCTTATTTCTTTATTCCAACACTCACTTGTTATCCAAATTTGGTTTCCATGTAAGCAAAACATCAATTATTACAACCGACCGCATCAGTGCTACACTCACATATACATTACATAATATGTACACGATGTCGCTAGTGCCAGTTGACGACGTTCATAAGCCAGACACATCAGATATCCATTGCAAAGGTGTGAAAGCAGGTATCGAGAAGCCTTGCTCATTCACCTAACAATGCAGTATGGTGTTGACAATGGGCGGTGTTTAGAAAGCAGACTAGTGTCTTTTATTGCCCGCCTAACCTGCCAATCACAAGGATGGACAAGTGAGCAGATTTAACGATTCACCATGCTTCCTTGATTACGCGTGTAATCTATTTACCGTCAAATGAAGATCGACTGTGAGTGTGAGAGACATCTCTGATAATTGACATCTTTGTTTTGATCAACTGGTCCTGAGGCTACTTGTTTGTTTAATTCTGCATTTTACCACTCACAGAAGGGCTTAGGTGCCTCAAACTGCTGAGGGAAAACCAATATCTATAGGTCCTCGGGAAATTTGGAAACCCGGTAAATCAGTACAATTTACAATCCACCGAGAGTTTCCGATTAGAGAGGTTCCACTATACGCTATTTCCAATATTTTATTCTTCAAAGCAAATCAAGTTTATATCCAATACATGCAAAAGCTGAATAAAGATTAATAGGAAGGAATATGTCTGCTTAACCAGGCCTGTGTGAAGACAGAGTAATCGTGTCAAAATTTACATTTTTGTTCTAGACCTGTATCCTGGGTTCGAATTCTAGCAAAGCCAGGTCTGATATTGTGGTCCTTGTGAAAGACATTTAACAAGCATTTTCCCCACTCGACCTAGGTGCAAATGGGTACAAGCACTAGCTTGGGAGTAAAAACCTGTGTCAGACTAGTGTCCTGTCCAGGAGGTGATTATAATCACCTATTCCTCTTCAAGCTATAGAAACCGGGGATAAGCTCTGGCTCTGTGGTCCATAACGGCCATGAAGGAACTACCTGCGTGACAGTTAGATGCTCTACCAACTGAGCCACTGAGTCCTCTATAACTTGTCAACAAATCTAAACAAATTCTAAAAACGTTAACATAATATTTGAAAAGCCTACTGTTTCTCCAGCTTTTCATTGCTCTCTTGATGGAGGGAAAAATCATAGCAGCCGAGTCAAATGTTTCTTCTTGTTTCAGTCGCCTTTCATCCCGCTGAACAGATACGAAAAAAAAAAAAAGGACAGAAAAATAGAATTGAATGAGGTTCCCTTCTTGTCTATAATCTGCAACAAGATCAATAATTTTGAAAGAAGATCATATTTATTTGTAAAGCTCATGTGAAAGGTTTACAAATTATTACAAACGCTCTTACTAAAAAGTTTTGCCCCAGAATCTTCATTAATCAAGAGCTGATGATAAATAAAAAACATACGAGGAAACAGGTAAATGAAAGTTAAGTGAAAGAGTGAAATGAAAGAAGTAGGACCACCAACGGCCGACATGGGGCGATTCAAGCCTATTTCACATTTATATGGATATTCACAAGCAGTGAGCAGTGACAGCTTCTATAGTTTATCATAGTGGACAGACTCACAATACCTTCAATTTTGCCAGCGCCAATTGTCTTTCTCTTTCCTTTTGAAGTTGATCTGTTTGATTGCGTAGAGAAGCAAGAATGGCCGCCTTTTCCTCGTCCAGTTTTAGATCGAGGTTTTCAAGGACATTCTGGGTGGCATGAAAATTCTTGTTATTCACATTTTTACCCAGCAAATGAGTTTATGAAGACTAGCGATTACATGCTCTTACAGAAACAATTGCACAACACCTGATGTTATTTCCCACATTGTTTAATTCTTGATCGATCATGTACAGTAGAGCTACGAATAAATTGCTCATATACATTCACTATTCTAGCTTTTTGTGGTGTTGGTGGCCGAGCGGTTAGGCTGCCAGATTGGGGATCATGAGGTCTGGGGTTCGAATCCCAGCAAAGCTAGGTCCAATATTGTGTTCCTGGGGAAAGACACTTAACACACATTTTCCCCACTCAAACCAGGTGCAAATGGATAAAGACACTGGCTTGGGAGTAGAAACCTGCACCAGACTAGCGTTCTGTCCAGGAGGTGATTTTTATCACCTATTCTGCTTCACGCTATTGAAACCAGGATAAGCTCCGGCTCTATGGGTCGTAACAGCCTAAAGGAACTTTACTTGTACATTCACCTTTCTGGCTTCTTGTAGTGATACTCTAATAATCTTTACCTGCATTGTGCAAAGCTAGTTCTAACTAAGACAACACAACAGACAAAGTCAAAATAATGGCAAGGAATAAATATTATTTCTATGTAATGACCAAAGAAAAAGCAGAGTTAAAGAATGATACGTCATGTAATGCAGGGGACACTAAACCCATTAGTGTTGTTGGATTTGAATTCAAATACATAATAAAGCAATGTGTGGCATGACCGTTTGTCTTCACAAAATCTGAAATTGTCATAAGCTGTTCAGCTTGGAAAATGGGCTATAAGTGTAACAAGAAGGTATTATAAAATTATCAAAGGGAAGCATGTTACACTCAGGGTGATATCAAGTATAATTATGAGATTGAGTCATTTCTCCATATTGAGGCATGAACAATGCTATTCCAACTTTTTAATCATAAAACTTGTTGTAAATGCCGGCCTGTAAATGAAAATTCTACTCAAAGACAGGGAAACAGTAAAATTTTCCTTTCATTAATTAAATGTCACTTTTGGTAGAATTCCTCACATGAAAATGATCTCTGGATCATTTAGACCATACGAGCAAAATATGTTTAGTCATAGTGGCCTGGCAACAGAGCCTTTGACGCATAAAGAATGACCAACTCAGAACTATATAACACATAGAAGTTCTTACCTTCCTCTTTTCTTGACTTCTTCCTCTACCAGTTCATCCAAAGTTTCCTCATCCACGGACATCCCTTCTGCCTCTCGTTGTTCCTTTAACTTTCTCTTCATTTCCAGCTTCTCCTGGAGAAGCCTTCTCTGTTCCTCTTCATTCTCTCCTAAAATTCTGTTAAATTCTGTAGAAAGTTGGAATGCTTGTATTGATAAAATCACTTCATTCCTATTTCTCTGGGGCATTTGTTTTAAATAATGACTAAGATTAATAATAATAATAATAATTAATAATAATAATAATAACAATAATAATAATAATAATAATAATAATAACAATAATAATAATATAATATAATAATAATAATAATCATAATAATAATAATAATAATAATAATAATAATAATAATAATAATAATAATAATAATAATAATAATAATAATAATCATAATAATAATCATAATAACAATCATAATAATAGAGACATGACTAAAGAGAAATATAAAAAAATTTAGAATTTTGTTGATCTTTAGCTTTGGCTTTCAATGGACAGTCCTCTTGTTATGAAATATAATGGGAGAGGGGGACAATTTCTGATCATTTTAAAGTATACAGCACTAAACTGCAGAGCAAATATTAGACACTTGAATTTATCAAAATTGGAATAATGCTTTAAATTGAAAAAACCAACAAGACAAACAAAGCTCAACTCTAAAGCATTGTGTTGTTGCAGTAATTCCTACCATTCGTACGGTGTTCCAACTGGCCTAACAGTGATGACGCCTCGTCCATTTTTCCCTCTCGTCTCAATCTTCTCTCTTTCCTTTTGAGCTCCAAAATCATTCTCTGTTTTTCTAAGTGTGATAAGCGGGACCAATCAGCCTCTCCCATTTGCTGTATGAGAGCCTGATAAGATGTAAATGAAGAATGTTTATAGGTAAAAAAATAGTCACAGAAGACCTGGTGAGTTGAAAAAGTACTTCACTTGAGGTATCATTTAAAGGTTCGAAAAACTTTTTTTACAGTTGTGAATGGTTGTAATGATTTCTTGTAACTATTATTATATTTATATTCTAATAATATTCATGTATCTACATCTTCACAGAATACATCTTTTGGGCTTTTAATAACATCATTTACGAGACTGATGATGATAAAAATTGTAAAGTAAAGTAAAGTGTGCATTAGGTTCCATCTGTCTCCATGAAATACTGAAGACATTACACTTAATCAAAATTTTACACAATGTTAAATGTCCTAAAAGAGAACCTATAATATTAAAATAAATAGCCTTAAAACAAAATAAAAACAATCCTGAGTTTTCAACTAACTTCCATGATGAGTTTGTCCTTCATGGCATCATATTTCTTTTCAAGAGCCTTCACCACGGCCTTCTCATTCTCATCTCCTTCTCCATCTTTTTTCTTCTCCTTCAGCAAAAATATCTTTATCATCTGCCAATGCAAAGAGTACAGAAATAACATTGTCACAATGCCCTTGGTTCAATTTTTGATCCTGAGACGTCAAAATTGAGCTTTTCCTCTCTCCATCCTGAAAAAAGAAAAGAAAAAAAAAAGAAAAAAGATTGTTTTTTTTATGTGATTTGTTACAGGTACAAGTATTTAGCTAAAACAAAATTATTTTCGAAAGAAATTTTGAATTTGTAGTTAATTTGAAATCTATTTTGATGCTTGAAAAATAAAATCCAAGCATTATTTTAGGTAACAAAAAATATTCATTGAAAATATGAATTGAATCATCCGAAGTATTTGAAATAATTGGCCAAAACAAAGCTTAGAATTTCAAGGTGTATTTATGACGAAAGTTGAAAAAGACATGATGACATAGGATAGGCGGTGAGGCATTAGCAATTGAATTTGTTCTCACGGCATCCGTCAACAGCTCCATCAAATGGGATGCTTCCTTCTCTTGTTGTATTTGCAGTTCAGCCAGTAAAGCAATTTTCACGTCTTCATCAGATGCCAGTTCTCCTTCAGCCTGCATATCACGCTTTTTCAGTTCCATGCTCAAAGCAGCAGCATCCTGAAGATGAGAAAATAGATTCTTTGTTTGATTTGATCTTTTAAAATATGATTGGAATTTACTCACATCAACAAGTAAGGCCATCTCAGGGTTTTGAGAAGGATTTTTTAATGTGCACAGAGTGTTGTGATCTGCACTCAGGGCCTCCCTTTTATTGTCTGTCTCCAATGGGACCAGGTGTCGATCCACCTACCTGGACCCAGGGGGAGGTTTGTTTTTCCCCCGTAAAAATCAAGAAACTTTTAACCTGTCGGGGCACAAACCCATGATCTTTAGGTTGATAGGCCAATATTCCTTATCTCTGACTCACATGTCTCCTGAGAGATAGATGGAAGGAGTGGTATTCATGTAAAGAGCTGTAGATCGACTACAATGTGTCATCGCTGACATTTTCTAAAAATTGGACTTTGGATAGTTTTGCTTTAGAACAAAATGTCATGAATTAGAAAGGAACAGCTTCCTGAAAATATTCTTTATTTCAAGGTTTACAAAGATGACATTAATTGTTATAAATATAAAAAAAGATCAATTTTTTCTTTTTTTAAAACCCCAAAGAACAAAAAAATTCCTTACATGTTGACACACAAAATTCAATATGAGACTTAAGATTTGATTTCACCTTCTTTTGGGGTATAATCAATTTCAAACTGCAAAAATATTTTTTACTCAAAGCTACTAACTTTACGAGAGGTTTGTCAACATAGAAACATGGCTAATCTATCTGACGTAACTCACATCCAAAATTTTCTGTCTATCATCTGTGTTTGGCTTGCTTGCATCCTTCCACAAGTTATACAATTCATCCGTTTCTATCATGCCTTGACGCAATTCCTCATCCGTCGTTATCCTTGCCTCATCACGCATCCCCATCAGTTGCATCGTCTAAAATCTTTAAATAAAAAAATCACAAAACAACAACGAAATTATCATTAAAAAAAGTCATCAGCTGGTCAAATCTATGCTTTGTTTGTTTGTTTGTTTGCTTGTTTGTTTATTTCTTTGAAGTAAACCCTGTCCACCATGGCAGTGATCTCAGGGTTCATAACTGATTAATATTACTCACAACTGCTAGGATAGAATATTAAGTACTTTAAAAATTTTTTAAAACTTCAATAAATAATGTAAATATATGATAAAACATATATATATATATATATATATATGCTCAGACAGGCGTACTAAAAGCCGAAGCCAATGACAAGCCAAATCAGGATAAAAGAACCTTGAAAAAGAACCTTGAGCAAGGCAAACAGGAATAAAATTTGTACTTTCATGAATATGTCAATGACAATTGTGTGCAGTGGATATTATATAGAATTCTTCATACAGAAGTAACCCCAAGTTTCAGGAAGAAGCCAACTAAACAGTTTCATTTCTAAAATTGACAGAAAATTTGACATGATTTTTCATACCATCACAGAAAAAATTTAATAAAATTCACTTTACCTGAATGAGGATATTTCTCTCCAGTTCATGTCTTCGATCCAAAATTTTCATCGTCACCTGACCAACAGCAGCCTCATCTTCCTCTCCGTCTATCAATTCCAGGGTTTCCCCTCGGACCAGATTTTCACCTTGAAGTCGTCGAAGCCGTGCAGCTTCTAGTCTCTGTCTGGCCAGATCTTGCTGTCTTTTTCTTTTCTTCCTCAATGGATAGCTTGAGCCTGTTATGGTAGTTATGGCATACAACATGGACATTTTGAGATTGAGCCTGTTTTGGTAGTCATGGCATACAACACAGACATTTTGAGAATGACACATGAAAGTGAGGAAGGTTTTAACAACTTGTCTCCAATTCAAAACTGAAAACAGACACGAATTTACAAACAGCGCAGACATATGTCTTTTTCACACTACTATATACATGTAAAAGGTGGGCTTTAGATGCACAATGTCGTAAACGTTTAGAAGCATTTGAAATGTGGATGTATAGAAGAATATCGAAAATCCCTGGACAGCAATAGTAACAAACATGGAAGTTCTAATGAAAATTGGATGAGAAAAAGAACTTATAAAGAACATCAAGAAAAGGCAAATGAGATTTTTGGCCATGTGTGGAGACAAAATGGATTAGAAAAACTAGCAACATCTGGATTCATAGAAGACAAGAGCTCATGGCAGTCAATGCACCACATACGTAACGACGTTAAGACAAAACGTGTCCGATATCACCACCAACTCAAATTTTACAAGAAGCGCTGAAGACAGAACAACATGGAGAGGGATGGTCGGCAACGTGCTGAATAGCGCAAGCCACAATTGATGATGATGAAATGGTTATACTACATTACTCAAAGGTAATGTTGATAAGTACGTTTTTCAAAGAAATTCTTTGATATGGATGAATTTCAGTGTCCTGTGAAATTAATGTTTTAATATCTGTCCTTTTTTCTTAAGGTTTTAAACCCACTAAAAAAAATGTAATCTATCATTTACATTATGGCATGGGTCGTTGGCTGTTTTTTAACACTGTCCAGAACACACACATTTTTGGCAATGTCTCTTGAAAAACTGGAGGAATGTAAATGTGCCTCGAATGGATTTCTTTCCTTGCTGTCACTCACTAAACAAACAACAAGTTTTAAGTCCTTTACATGGAATTGTTCAAGTTACTTTACAAGAAGGGATTCTTAAATATTCTGGTGTTGTACTTTTGATACTAAACTTTCATAAACTGTCAAGTGTCTTAAAACTTCAATTAATTTGACGATGATATACTTTTTCAACTTTAAATTTTTTAAAAAAAGAAAGAAAACAAGACCTTTCATCATTGTCTCGACTTAGTCCCATCACCATTGCGGCAGCATCAAATTTGTCTTCCTCCCTTAATCTCCTCTGTTCTCGGCGGAGTCGAAGCATCTCAAGCTGTCGTTGTCTTTGTCTCATATGTTCATCATCAATTTCACCCAGTCGTCTCAGCAAATCTTCTTTTTCCTGACAGAGAAAATTATATAAAATACATTTATTGCAATGTAATAACATTAAATTAACTTCTTTCTACATTATTAAACACGCAAAACAAAATAGAAATCTTTCCTTGTCCGTCCACCCTTAACAAATGACAAGAAAAATATGCAAGAAAAAAATGCTTAAGAAAGCTGCATTATCTTGATGTAGTTTTATGACAAAAGCAAAACAAAATAAGTGGATTGATCTCAAGCAGACATGAATAAAACCCCTCAAAACACCAATGACCATAAACTATAGTCTACTGCCAGTTATCCTACATTGCCCAATCCCCTCAAAAAAGATTGTCAGATAACTATGATGTCAGATAAGTGGATTTGACCCTGGGCATGAAAAATCCCCATTTGAAAGCCAACTGCTAATGGGATTAAAATGGTGTCAATACACTGGGGTTATTGTGGACGAGTCATAAACCAATCACACTATAATCTTAATTGCACAAAGAAATTTCAATTGTCCTCATCACTTGCCATGTATCAACAATTAAGGATTAGTGTCAATATATTGCCTCATGTACCTGTACTGATGAGGAGTGCTGACCACTTTACCTGCGCTATTGGGTCAGAAAACAAACATTGTGTAAAGAGGACGAGGTTTATAAGTGAACTTAATATACTGACAAATATTTGTTCCCCGTAAAAGTGTCGATTGGAATTGCTGAGATGTCAGATAGCTGGGACAAATATAGACAAATTTATTCGTTCCCAAGTAAGTATGTCGAATATCTGAGCATTTCGGATGACTGATGGTCAACTAACTGGCAGTAGACTGTAGCATTCGTCATTTTATTTTTTATATTTTACACACAGATTTATGACATGAGTTCTATCTTACAAACTGAATTTTCTTTCGTTTATAGTTTTTATTTGGTTTTTAATTTGCTGTCATCATAGGGATCACTGGCAGTAAATTACCATCATGTGAAGCTATTGTAAGTTCCTTAAGGGCCATTAAAGCCCATAGACCCGAAGTTTATCCCAGTTTCTATAGTGTGAAATAGAACAGGTGATAATAATCACCTCCCGGACAGGATACTAGTCTGATGTAGGCTTTCACTCTAAAGCTAATACTTCTACCCATTTGCACCTTGGTCGAGTGGGGAAAATGTGTGTTAAGTGTCTTTCACAAAGAAAACAACATCAGACCTAGCTTTGTTAGGATTCAAACTCAGGACCTCATGATCCTCAGTTCTGCAAACTAACCACTCGGCCACTGGCACCACTGAAGCTATTGCCATTGACATTAGTTTTAGAAACCCGATGTGTGGAAGGGTGAAAAAGCTAAAATCCTTGGGTTTCTTTATTTGACAAGGCATAAAGAAATTTAAAAACAAATTTGACTAGACACTGGTTCAAAGATATTCAGGTTGAATAATAGAAGTGTGGATAGAAAATGTGCCATTATAGGACCTACCTTGTCATTACAATTATCGAGGTATAAGAGAATATTCTGTTTTCTTTTCTGTTCTTCCTCTTCTTCTTCAGCTATCTCTTGCTGCTCAAGTTCATCACATTCTTCCTCTGACATTCCTTTTGAGAAGAAATAATGATAATATAGTGTTTTCTTTTGTCTTATTTTGATAGAAAATTTATATTCAAATCCTGAGCAACAAGACAGAACCTCAACTTTGTCACAATATTTCAAGATAAACTAAAAAGGAATTTATAGATCCGTTTAAAGTACATGCCACATTTTTCAAAATTATACCTCACAGATATAAAAATGTCTTTTAAAAGAATGAGAAATTCCGAGGCAAATTGGAGCAGACATTTGTGTAAGAAAGCTGACACTCATAAGGCCAAAGGTTCTACATGTCAAACCTTCAGCAAGCCGTTTCCGTCGCCTTTCCAGTCTCTCTCTCAGCTTTCTCTCCTGCTCCTCTTTGTTGTCACCAAGCAATTTACGTAGTCTCTCATCATCAAGTGCAAGGCCACCTGAAGAAAAGAAAGTAAGATTCACTAAGCATACCAAGACAGGCCAAAGAGCCCACATTTAGTTACACAAAGTAAACATAAATTTATCTTACAGCCTGTAAAATGTTTTAGATTATTTTTTTTTTAAAAATGAAGAAAAACGGCCAACATGGCTTGCGTAAAGTCAAAATGAAATTTGCTGAAATTAGAAACTTATTCATTTATAGCCAATTTCAATCAACATTTAAGGCAAAATACAACTAGCCTTTAAGTTAAAGATTCTAAAAATACAAAAGTAAGCTGCTTTTATACAATAAATATAGAAACTTTAGTGACATACTTATCATAGAATAAAAATTCTCAAAATATTTAGGATATTGCATCAGACTGTTTCTTTAAAAATATCTTATTGGCTGTCTCTCAACCCTGTGCTGTCATGTGCCCGTAAATTCTACGGGTGAGGTTGTGTAAGTTATATGCCATACGTGCTCGTAGAAATTACAGGCTCGGGCTAGTCAGTTTTGTGCATGCTATATGCCATGTCCCCGTAGAGTTTAAGGGCTTATGACATGACATATTTAAATAAGTTTGTTGAAATGGATTAATGGACATGACTGCATAAAACACTTGCATATAATTTGAATAACATCCCTTTAGATAGTAAACCGTCAATTTCTCCCCAGCACTGCTATGTTTTGTCTCTGGGCAGCGAAGAGGTTAATCATGTTTAAAATTCAGTTATTGCCAAAAAATATCTACAAGCTTTATTGAAAAGTTACATTGGAAATTTCTACCTGTATATAACACACCTAAATCAACCAAAAAAATTACTGCCAAGCTGTCAAACAAACATACCCAGGAGAGCATTCAGTTCATCGTATTTGCCCTCCAGACGCAACCGTCTCTCTTTGAGTTTCAGTTCCAACAGCAAGCGTTGGCGTTCTTTTTCCGACAGCCTTTTCCACTCATCCTCTCCCAGCTGCCAGAGACAAGAAGCAACGTTGTAAAGCAATCTCAACAAGTGTGAAACTCTCTTTTAACCACTAACTTTACAATATTCTAAATCTTCTAGTTCATCTTTCTCTCTCTCTCTCTCTCTCTCTCTCTCTCTCTCTCTCTCTCTCTCTCTCTCTCTCTCTCTCTCTCTCTCTCTCTCTCTCTCTCTCTCTCTCTCTCTCTCTCTCTCTCTCTCTCTCTCGCTCCTCTCTCTCTCTCTCTCTCTCTCTCTCTCCCGCTCTCTCTCTCTCTCTCTCTCTTTCTGTCTCTCTGCCTTATGTCATTCCTTTGTCTCTATGTCTCTCTCTCTCCCCACCTGTCTGTCTGCCTCTTCTTTTTCTCTTCTTATCTCTGTTTCTCTTTATATCTGTCTTCCTCTCTGATTGTCTGTCTGTCTCCGTCAATGAATATATATAACATGAGTAGATAACATGTTTGATTTCCAGGAAAGCT
>JAXRKP010000320.1:65000-105000 GCA_037039925.1 Doris montereyensis | reverse complement strand
GAGACAGAGACAGAGAAGGAGAGAGAGATGAAGAGAGAGAATGAGAGAGAGATAGAGAAAGAGCTAGAGTCAGATGAAGAGAGAGGGAAAGAGGAATTGAGGGAGAATAAATGGACAGACAGATAGAGAAAAAGAGTGAGTGAGTGTGTCTGAGTGAGCAAATACCATAAAATCTTCACCTGCATCTTTGTTACATCCTCAGATTTAACCACATCTGGTAACTTTTTGGGCGGCTCCTTTAATC
Source organism: Doris montereyensis (assembly GCA_037039925.1). NCBI lineage: Eukaryota > Metazoa > Mollusca > Gastropoda > Nudibranchia > Dorididae > Doris > Doris montereyensis. Next base: position 104,756 of record JAXRKP010000320.1, on the reverse strand, counting down.
CGTGAAATTTGATTGGCAAGAAATTCAGCCCTTGTTCTGTCATGCTGTAGACTGTAAGACATGTTTTAGAATTACATTTCCATGTTAATATAATTTGGAGCATGACAGACTGACTTATGGGCTGTGAGATTAAATAAAGGCAAATTGCTAAAAACCAATGTCCTTTATAACAATGGAGTTGAAATATAAATACTATTCTAGGAAAATAAAATAAATCTTATCTTTAAACATCTTTAAATATGCTAGATATCAATTATTGAACTGAAGAGAAATTTCAGCTCCATTTTTTTCTGGGAATAGGATTTTAACTGAAACATCCGTATATCAAGTCATGCATGATATCTTAGTGTTAATATCTTAGTCTCTAAAATATGAAATAGATACTCTAGCAATGTTAAAAAATTCACGAAAAGTATATGCTGAGATGCTATAGTATAGTTCTTAAAAAAAAAAAAAAAAAGAAAGAAATTGACTATCCCCTCAGATTATTTAGTTTAATTTGTCTGGTTGCATCTTTATTGCTTACTGTTTAATCTCTTAATTTACATGTACAACTATTAATTCCTTAATGCAAATTAAAGTAAGTCTCATACGCAAAGTTGAGATTAGGGTAATCAGGAGTAGAGCTCTGATTTTTCTAGGCATACGGCATAATATGATAGTTTGCCATAGTTTGCCATTGCTTTCCATGTTGCCTTTAGTCTGAATAGACATCATGGGTCAACAGGAGGGCAAAAAACTTGGAATTGAACTCAGGCCTCCTGGGTGGTTGACATTCTACTGACTGAGCTACCAGTGCCTCAATTCTTAATTCAATCTAATACAGTAGTGACTACCTAAATGCCAGTGCCCAGACAAAACATGACTTATTTAATCCCGAGACATATGACTTAAAATTTGGATGAGAAAAACTGGATAACGAAAAGCCTCATGCAATGCCAATGTGTGAATAAATTAACACAAATCTTACAACTCCTTCGATTCAAATCCTCATGTTAAAATTAAGACAACATACAGACAAGGATAAAGATTCATAGAGATCGTTTGTTTTGGAAAAAGTCATCAGCAGTATAAAAATTTAGTGTGAGAAAAAGGGACACCTGGAAACCATTAAGCTTTTAACACTGAGGTGGTGAGCATGCGGATTTGACCGTCTCTCGTCACGAAGACCCAAAGTCACATGATACGAATGCTAGACGAGGGGGCAATAAAACTGTTCACACCTTGTCACTCGATCCATGAGTGCCGGTCTAAAAGACAAAGGTGACTGTTCAAGAAAGAGATGTGGGCGGAGTCCGGAAGACTACAATTCTAATTGCCCGATGACAAACCAGTGATCCAATGGGACAAAGGATGTTCTGTACAATGGGTGGAATTATGAAGAGAAGATTGGTTAACTTTAGTACATTAGGGCCTACAATGGATAGGTAATGAAGAGTGGTTGCAATGCATGGCACATTGTTGACGGGCATAAACCCTATTAGAATAGCGATTGGCTTACATGTATAATAAAGAAAACAGAATATTTAATCAATTACAGACGTATTTTATGATACTTTGGAGAAAAGGATACCTGCAGTTGCCATTGAGACCGGGCATTTAGGCGAAAATCTTGATTTTGAAATGGGCATTTAGAGGGGCAATTTGTATAGAAAAAAATCAGTTTCACTGAGATTGTGAGCGTTTAGGTGAAACAGACAACTAGGCGACGGGCATTTAGGCGGTCACTATTGTATTAAGGAAACAAAAAAATTTCAATGGCAGAAGGATAGTTTGCCACTATGTTCCAAGTGAACAAAACAAAGAAAACACATTAAAGTGTTTACTATGGACACCATGGGTTAAAAAAGAGAAAGAGAAATCATCAGGAACACAGAGACGAAGTATTGAGGAATAAAAGGGAGAGAATAAGACAAACATGGAAAGAGCTGAAGTCACTCCATATAGAGCTACACAGAGGTTTATAAGAGACATAAGTTTAAAGTATAGACACAGCAAGAATACAATGGAATAAACAGAAAAAAACCCTGCAGACACCAGATTGAATGACTTATTTAATTTTACCAACATCCACAACTAAGGTGATCTCGGGGTTTTGGTAAGGCTTTTAAATTTACCAAGACTGCCATGTAAACAGCCAAGGGATCTTCAATATGCACAGAGTGTTGTTATCTGCACACAGGACCTTCTTTTTTTATTGTCCATCTCCGATGGGACTAGGTGTTCTCCCACCTAACTGGACCACAGGGGGGGTGGGTTTTACTTGAAATCTCAAGAAAAATTTCAACCATCAGGACTTGAACCTACAACCTTTTGGTTGAGAGGCTGACATCTTGCCTCTGGACCACCAAATCCCCTGTCCACAAAGGCACGAGTCGCCCGACATGAATGGAAAGCACACTGTGAAGCCTGAAACTATGCTCTTTGCTTCACTATATTTTTTTTTTTCAGAGCCAGGAAAAGTAGATAGATAAAAATATGCCGTTCTCTCTTAAACATTGAGTTCATAAGTTTTATCTAAGATATCTGAATTACGTTTAGATCATGCTGGTAAATGCATTTAAAAGAAGCAATAGGTTGTCTCTAAAATTCACCTCAACTGTTTGTTCCCATTTTGTCGCCGGGCAAGGCCTGTGAAGAGAGCTGCCTCCTGGAAATTAAAACTCCATTGAATGAGATTCAATTCCCATTTCAAGTTGTGTAGCAGAACGGTCTTCTCAACTTCAGATGGAACTGTGTCTAAAGAACCTGATAAAATGTGACAAAATTGAATTCCATAGAAAATTGTCATTAGTGAAACTCTGATGTGAAAAAGAGAAAATCAAAACACAGAACTGTTAGACCTTCCTCCAAAATAAAATTTGGATTTAAGATAGTGCTTGTAGGTGCATCTCTGAATAAATCACAGGCGTATCTCCAAATAAATGACAGGTGTCTCTCTGAATAAATGACAGGTGTCTCTCTGAATAAATGACAGGCATATCTTTGAATAAATCACAGATGTATCTCTGAATAAATGACAGGTGTATCTCTGAATAAATGACAAATCTGTATTTATGGTACTTAGCTAAATCGCCTGTGACATCTCTATGTATAACTCCTTGAAGAAAAAAGTCATAATTCAAACATATGCATGCATTGTATTAAAAATAGAGATGTAAACCATTGTGACACTTTCCAATGACACAGAGCCTTCCATTCTCAATCTAGATATCAGCGCAATATTCTTATCATAAAACCACAGTAAAAGGACATACAATCATCGATGTATTTCAGCTTGACTACTATTTGTTTCTTTCATCGAATACAACACTTTGTATTAAAAAAATAAACATGTTAAAGATAAAGATCAAGAACAGATAAGAATTCTCTCATTTTCAAAATCTAAAAGCATCACTGACCACTGATGTAGTTGCAGAATGAAATCCATTTCCCGAGAAATCTGCGATGCAGGTCTGATATTGTCTCTCCACTACCAGCACTGTCAGGTTGAATGTGAGAGTCCTCTGTTATCATTTCATTTGTTTGAACTTGTGAAGAAAAATTAATTGGATGTCTTAAAATTAGGGTAAATCTAAACTTTACAGAAAATACCATTAATATCAAATTAATCAAATGTTACACATAAAAAAACTAACAAACAAAATGGACAAACAATCCCCCCAGTCCCTCCTCCCTCCCAACAAAAACAACACCCCAACCAAACAATGAAAAGAACTACTTCCAGAAGCAAAAACAAAACAAAACTAAACATCAGTAGCAAACTTTCAATTTATTTTCTCACCTGAGCGAAATGCGTGATGGTGAAGCCCGGTCCCATACCGATGAGAAAGGGGAGGGACGGGCAAAGACTGAATCCAGGATAAAGACATGTCATCAAATTCTCACTGTTGCCTGACAGGAAGAAAGTATAGAATAAAAGAATTCCTTGCCTTACAAGGAAAGTGGCATACGTAGCCGAGTGATTAGGCTGCCAGACTTGGGATCATGAGGTCCCGAGTTCTAATGCTAGCAAAGTTAGGTCCGACATTGTGGTCCTTAGAAAAAACACTCGTCTTGGGTGAAAATGGGTACAAGCACTAGCTTGGGAGCAAAAACTAGTGTCAAACTAGCGTCCTGTCCAGGAAGAGACTATTATCACCTCTTCCGCTTCATGCTATAGAAACCGCAATAAGCTTCAGCTCTATGAGCCGTAATGGCTTTGATGGAACTTAACATTATTTACTACAGGGAAGTGGTGTCGATAGCCTAGTGGGTATGCTGCTGGACACTGGACTGTAAGTGTAAAGACAAACAGCGAGGCAACATGCATGTCGAAAGTGATGAATAAGGACATGAAATAATATTGAAGGCCCATAGGAGAAAAAAGACAAGACAAATATAAAGGAAAAGACAGAAAAAATATCCTTGAGCATTAATGGAATCGAATGTGTAACCTCTGCATCAACACCCATTGCCTTGCAATAAAAAGAAAGTGTACTACAAGCCTTTAAGGAGTGTAGTGAGCATGATCGGTAGTGCGCTCTCTTTTCATGGTGAGGCAATAGGTGTTAATGCGGAGGTCGCAGTTTCGTTTCTCGTGGTGCCCGCCCAGAGACTTTTTCCTTTGCATCTGTCTCATCATTGTTCCTATGGGGCTTCAATATTACAAGTATTTCTTGTCGTCATTTGTCACTTTGGACATAAGATTGTAAGGAACTGGAATTGCATCATGGCAAATAGGTGCCAACATTAGCTGGGAAGTGAAACCTGAAACAGGCTATTGAGTCCTGTCTCTTCCTAGCCATGCTGTAGCAACCAGGATAAGCTCAGACTCTATGAGCTGTATTATGGCCTTAACGAGACTTTCGTTTTTTCACTGAGGAGATATAATACTATTAAAAATTTTTTTATTTTTTTTTATGGAGTTAAACGATGTACACATAGATGCTTCCTGAAAGAAGGAAAAGGTATGAGGGAAAATATTCATTGAAACAATTAAATAGTATTAAGTGAAGTTGTTTCCTTATCTAGAAAGAGGAATACAACAAAGGATACAAACTATCAATTATCAAATAGGCAAAGTTTTCATATAAAAAATCTATCAATTAAGATGGATTTATAGTCTCTAAAAGAATGAGTCGCAAAAATACTGTTCCAAAGTAAGATGGATTTACCAAGGAGTTCTTCCTGTTCCAAAGGTTAAAAATGTCGGAAAAATCTATCCAAAATAACAGTCAAAAAATATCAATACAAATAAATCAGCAACTCTTTCTCATGGAATTTTCACTGCCAAAGGTTTTTTATAGTCGGAGTACAAAATCTTTTCTACTGTTCCAAAGATTAAGATGGGATTTATAGTCGGACAAAATGTTTTCTACTGTTCCAAAGGTTAAGATGGGATTTATAGTCCGAGTCCCCTCATAGGTGCAGACCCATCGACAGTACAACATTTACCTCCAGGCATATCCTTTCACTCAAAGTCTTCCTCAACTCCCTGGGGGAGCAGCTTGTTAAGAGCGTTGTACTAACACCAATGACAACATCTGTCCTCATAGTGTTATGATACCATTTGATATCTATGACAATCATTCAATGAAACATATCGTCGGTGAAACTGTCTAAATACGTAGGTCTGCTTGACATAATATTTCAGGAGAAGCAAAAGACATAATAGATCATCGAATAGGGCTGCAAACATCATGTTATGCTTTTGGAATACAATTTAATAACTACTTTAGTCTTTAGAATAATATACTAAATGGAAAACATATAATCTATTTTGCACAAAACAGAACTATACGGCTAGAGTTGAACTTTTTGAAGATCTAAACAAGTAGGTCAACTTTGATTTACAAAGTTAGAGTTTCCAAGGCAGAAAGAAAAAACGGCAATCTGCATTAGGATCATGTGTGTAATTAAAGCCTTTCTATTGCATCAAGGCCTCCAGTATCTATATAAACACAAAAGAATCCTGCATTGAATCACTTCAATGACAAATCTCATATCCCATATCAATGGACTTGCACGTTGAGACAGTTTCATCGGCGGTATGAGACTTACCATCACTCCACATCGTAGCTTCTTTGACATGATGGGCTGTAACAATTTGGTTTTTTGCTTCTGTCCCATTTTCGTCCATGCTTTGTTGCCTTGTTGTTGGGAGAGATTTTCATTCAAGAGATGAATACGAAGCTTTCGTACTTCTTCAATCAGCTGGAAAAAAACCCAACAACACTTTTTTAGTAAACCCTTCATGAGATAACAGAATGCTATTTTCAAAGTGGGATTAAAATCCTGTGACAGACTAGTGTCCCGTTCAGGACGTGATTATTATCATTTATTTCGTTTCCCACTATAGAAACAAGGATAAGCATCAGCTATATGGACCTTGACGGCCTTGAATGTTAGCTGTCCAGTAGCATCAATGGGTAGACTAGTGGCAATAATGGACATTCTGCGAGAACAGACAAACTTACGTCTTCAAATGCTGCCAAGTTGGTATCAATGTCAAACTTGATAAACAGTTTCATCACCAGATCTCCACGGCCATTTTTCCTTGCCAGGTTTTCCTGAGATGTCTTTGACTGCAAATCTTGCGCACCTTTTGATATAAATTAAAAGTCACAATGAAGAACCGAAAGAGAAACATCACAGCCTATGATAAATCTCAACATGCAATCAAAGATCACTTTGCCTACTTAACGTTGCATTGCAAAAATTTTCTTTATTGCAAGTAGAAGAATAGTAAATCTTCACTTACAACTGTGGCACATGGGCATTATCAACTAAAGAAGAGCAAAAACTAGACACTTTTCACCATTTATATAAGCAATTGAGGGCAAATTTAAACATCAAGTATCCAACAATTCCCTTGAACAAAAAACTGTGTAAGAAAAACAAATGTAACACCTTTGTCATTTAAAAACCACATGTAGAGTCTTAGGACACATTCTCATACAAGAAACAAAGATATCTGGAAATAAGGTCATGATTACATATTTCCAAAAAGACTGACCAAAACGAAAAGGAAGACCCAAGACATCAATTGCAATGATATTAAGAAAAGACCTAAATCTAACGTTCAATAAGACTGCGCAACATCAACAGCCTAGAGGACATTAGACAAATCACAAACAATTGAAGAGAGTGGAAACAAGTCACAGCAATGATATAGAGAGCTGCCCAGGCGGAAAAATCCAACAGCTACTTTGTGGAAGGGCCAATATTCAAGTAAGTCAAGTAGAGAAAGAAACCAAAACAGAGAAAATGAAAAGGCAAAATGTTGGGCTAGTCCATATAATTTTAACAGTTTAATTTGTCTACCAAGTTTGTGCATGCAAAATATCTATGATATTACACAGAGAAGAAAAGTAATCTATGTGAGATGTGAGAGATTCGTGATGTACTAAATATAAGGTGATCATATGTGAGTAAAATCTAAGAGACGGTGATATGTGATACGTAAGATCTAAGAGATAATCATTTCCTGGTATGTGATATGTAAGAGATCATCACTGCATACAGGTCATATAATGTATTATTCAAAATTCATATTATAATACATTTTAATAGCTATTTTTTCCCAACAGACACTACGTCAGAGCTGATAGATAAAAGTGTATTCAGGGCTACCTACCAATGGTGGCAGAAGATTGATAGCTGTAGCCAGTTCAATATCCTGTAAGTCTTGAAGCTCTGCCAGAAGGTGGTGAACGACGTCATCCAAAGGCACAGTTTTTCCAGTGGCTTTGCACATTGCTTGTTTTTTCCCAGCAACCCGAATAGCTCCAGCTTCCTCCAGAATGTTCTGATTTTCCTCCAGCATGGCTGCCATTGTTAACGTAAGAAAATCACATATTTTATGAAATATAGAGCAATCATTTTTATTGGAAACAATCATAGAATCTAGTATGAGGGTATGGTTGACAAACTTGATTTATTTCTTTAAAAATGAAAAAATTGTTCAAAGGTCGGAAATGATGTTTTATTTCACTCTTGTTTGGTAAACTTTGATGAAAAGGCCAAATTATCTACATTTTCTGACCAAAGTACAACTTCAAATAAAGATGTTCAAATCCGCACTTTCCAATTTTCTGCTCCCTAAATTGGAACTCTCTTTCTATGGAAACAAGAACTAGTCCTAGTCTTTCGGCATTCAAAATCAAATTGAAAACTGAACTTTTTAGTATAGCCTACAAGCCAAATCTTTGTTCATAAAAATTGTCTCAGATGTTATATATATGTATATATAGGCCGTTACATAGTTACACAATGTTTCATGGCATGATTTGTTAAATGTAGAGCATTAGGAGGAAATGAAAAATCTGAACATTTCACTCAATTTATATGAACATATCGTAGCTGTCAATCACTATCTGAATGGAGCAATTTAACAAAACAAAATAAGTTCTTTCTCAAACATAAGAAAATAGCTTTCCGCATCATCTCCATAATATACTGATACAATTCAACCAATAAAAATGACTCAAAACCTTCACTGCTCTATCAGTAGCGATATAAACATTTCTTCAACTATTATTTGTAAAACTGTTATTTTTTATTTAGGTCTTACTCCTAAGTTGTTTAAAGTTGCATGTGTGGATAGCGATGGGTAGCAATAATATCTTATTAAAATACTGAAACTTTTCCTATGTACGATGTGTCAGAAAGACAGTCACCTACCTTGATCATTCAAATCCAACTGGTCTCGTTTCGTTTGTAGCTCTTTTATTCTGGATCTCGCTTCATCGGGTGACATAAGTGTGGCAGCCTCTACCAGTTCATTCAATCCATCTTCTTGAAGGAGACGAGCATTATCTCCTTTCCTTGTGATGTCGCCGCAGCAATGCACGGAGATAAACAGCCTGCCATCCACTGTCATCATCTAAAAAAAAAACTCAGAAATTTTAAACATTTATATCTCACATGCAGATATACATTAAGAAGATGTTTAATAGAAATAATGAAAGAAAAATTTTGACAGAAAAAATAAACTAAGATATCTCATATGTTGAACAAATTTCAAGAAACATGATGTAAAGGAGCAGGAGAATTGGTTAAAAAAATCTGGTGAAATTTGGGCAAGATCTCCTTTAAATCTTTCAGACTCAGAGGTTTTTTTTGTCATTCTCCCAAGGGTCAACAAATTCAGAATGGGGAAAATAAGCAAAAATTGTCCAAAAAATCATATAAAGATCAATTCTGATTCTGTGGTAAACTGAAGCCCTTCAAGAACAGAGTTAACAGGAAAAGGAAATGTGAAAGCAACAGATACATTTTCAATCTCCATTAAAAAATTAACTGGAGACCTTCTAATGCACTTTGCGTTGCCTGGGACTCTAGGGAAAGTTTGACCAGCACACCATGCATGGTTTGGGACTGAAAGAATTAATCAGAGGCATCCTGCAAAGTGGCTAACGACAAATATGAAGATAGATAGAACTTATAGTCTGTATCCACGCATAAATCCTATTAAAAAATCCAAGATCACCTTAGTTGTGGATATGGGTAAAATAAATTCAAATCAAATAAAAAAAATGATGAATAAAATTTATCATCTCAACTCTTTTACATTTCTCATATTCTTATGTGTGTTTCTAAAGTTAAATGAATTTTCTCGTTACCATCTTTTGGGGTAAATTTCTCTTCGGAAAGCTTTTTAGCTTTTTCCTGTTGGTTTATTGTCCTTTTGTGAAGCATTGCTCTCTTCTTGGCCAGATTGAACTGCCGCTCTTTGTCTGAGAAGGACCTTCAAAGATGAGAACAAAATAATTCTTTTAAATCAAAGAGATCAAATTACATTAGAACTTCAGGTCTTTGTTCTATCAGACCTTATGGATGACATTAGATAAAAAATGAAACATTTGACATTTTACTGAAACATTATAAAATCTGATACATTCTCTGGTAAATTTGTAGTACTGGTGAATTAAAAAATCTTAATATATAGCATTAGTCCTAAGTATTTAAGCTACTGAAAAATGAGATAGCAAATGTCTATTGTGAACAAATGTCAGTGAAACGAACAGACATAGAACTGTATTTTCTTTAATACATATATGTACTTCAAGGAGCTATTTAGACTGAAATCACTGTGTCATTATCATCATCATCACTATTTGTCATCATCCGCAGCAGTCTTAAATATAGGTCTTGAGTTATTGCATGTAAAAGTTGCGCCATTAGCATTTCAAAATACTCATTTGCACGTACCTCCCTGAGATAGTCGACCCAACTCTTTCAAGCAATCCAACATACAACATAGCTGTTTCATAATCAGTTTCCATACTGGCAGCAAATTTTTCCATGGCCATCCTAGAAACCTGAATGCGTCTGACTTTTCCAAGCAAAGCCTTCGTCTCTTCAGTCTTGAGCCACAGTAACAGCAACTCCTTTTCTTCATCATATCTTGAAACCAAGTCAGCCAGTAAGTTGACAGGCGCATGTACAGCCATTTGATTGTTAGGAGCTGGAAACGGTGAATATATAAAAAATAAGTTGTCATCCAAAGACAATCAGTGAGGCACAGGGCATGTCGAAAGTGAAAGATAATGACATTAAGCCATATCAAAGCTCCATAGGAACAAAGATGCCGCTAATACAAAAGAATAAACAGAAAAAATCTTTGGGGCACACTAGGATTGAACCTGTGACCTTTGCGTTTGCACTCATTGCCCAGCCACGAAAAAAGAGCACACTACCAACCATGCTACGAAGAATTTAAAGCGCGCTGAGAGACGAGTAATAAAAGTAATCTTAGGCAGACCTTCTCTTCTTTCTAATAAAGAAAAACATGATGTGAGCCTCAAAGCATATTTACTTTTACCTTTAAAACACCCTGAGACAAAAATAGTTATGTATTCCAACCTTCTTTTAGTTTGTTTGCTGCTTCCACATTGGTACATTCTTTCTTTCCTTTCTTTCTTTATCCAATGGTATTCTACCTTCTGATATATGGTTGGTACATTCACAGACATTAAATTACATTTTAACAAGCAGATCATTGATTTTCTTGGTAAAAAAATTCAGCCAGTGTGCTAATCTGCTAATCAATTTTATCAAAAGAAAGTAGTGCTGATTGTAAAAGATTGACATGGAAATCCGTGAACTCACAGACACTGAAAATTTTGTCGTCTCCAATCAGAGATTTCAGATGAGGGAGAGCCTGAAATAAATAGCGTTGAAAAAAAGACAATAAGAAATACGTTCTACTCACACATCAAATTCACAAGAAATGCCATTCTGACAAAACTGAAAGCTTATGATTCCTTGTGAATGAGATGCTAGCCAGTTATGTTCATATTGTACTAGGAAATTATATTTAAATATGAAATGGCAATTGTGCAATATAAAAGCCATTCCCATAGAATTACAAATGAGTGTTATCATCAACTGTGGAATATTACAAGCATTTTAAAGCAGACCTTAAATGAATCTCATAGGAACTATCTGTGCTCTGAATAGGGTCCCCTGGAAATGGAAATCTATTTATTTATTTATTCTTTATTTATCTATTTATTCATTCACTTATTTACATATTTATTTATTTAGTTATCTATTCAAGTGGATAAATACCTGTGAAAGAGGACCAATCAAGGTGTTCAGTTTACTGATGTTTCCTTCTCCTCTCAGACGCTGTTCTTCTTTGCGAGCTTTCAAAATCTCCCTTTGTTTGTCTTCTTTAGAGAGACTGTATTAAATTCAGAAAAATTTGTTACATGCACTTTTATAAAAAATCTTGTTTTTTCCTCTTAAAATATAGCTTCAATAATAAAATAAATATTGTACAGGTATTTTTGGAAGAGACAACAGAAAGTAGGATTCTATAAAGCTATAATAAATTGTTTTGTAAAATATCATAAAGTTGTACTAAAAATAATGGTTGTGCATTTTAATCCATTTTGTCACTACCCTATGACAGGCGGCCGTATAATGTGCAAATTACACTTGTAACGCAGATAGCTCAGAAACTACTGGACAAATTTGCTTGTTATTTGGCATGATTGTAGCTAAGTACTGTATCTGCAACTTGTAGGCAGTGTTTTTCTTCATCTGTACAAAAAATTAGAGTAATGCTGTTTGTCATCCTACTTTGGAAATTAATTTGCCAGAGATTTTAAACACTTTCGAAATGTATGCTGTTTAAGCATCATAAATGAAAATCAAGGCTCAATAAGGAAAAGAGCGTTATAAGAAATGTATTGAAGTATATCTCATACAAAGGAAAAGGTTTTTCATCTTGTCACTTTTTCACAGTTTGTGCAAACAAGTTAATTAAATTTCACCAGAAATAATCAATTTTGTCACAACCCTATGACAGACGGCCACAACACACACAAATTACACCTGATTTTTGTCTTTGTTTTGGTAATGACAAACTTTCTGTAACAAAATTAAGGCCCAAAAGTTGACCAAAAGTGTACCTTGTCCCCTAAATCATAGGTATATGCCTAAATATTATATTTTGAGGAATTTTCATCCCTTAAATGTACACTCTCTTGAAAACATGACAGTAAATTTCAAAATAATAACGAGAATTTTTCAAATTCAAAATACACAAATGATTTTTAACTCACTTCTTCCATGACGATCCAAGTCTTTCAGTCAAGCCAAAGACCAAAATTTGATCACGCAATGCCTTGTATTTTCCATCCAAGCTGTTGATAAATTCAACGTCCTCAGGGCTTAACTCAACACCTCCCAGTATGACAGAGGCAATATTGTTAAAATGCTCATCTCTGGTAGACTCAATTTCTTCCAGAACAGCCCTCTGGAGCTCCTCTCGGCTCTTTAAGGATGAACAATATCACGAGTAACTAAGTTATGAACCTGTCTTGAATTTCTTATAATATGCTGGTCAAGTCTTACTTGTGACATTTTCATTGTAAATTTTATTCACAAAAGAAGTTTTTTTTTTTACTGAGAAACGAACAAGAAAACTATTATGGAAAAGAAGAGTGGAAGAACAGGTGAGTATAATATGGAACACGCGCTTTAAATAGCACTGACGACTAAAACCAAATAATTTTGATAGCTACTATGTCAGATTTGAACTTTCTTAGCAGTGATGATGATTAAGACCATGATTATGAAGATAAAGATGATAATGATGGTGATGATGACAATGATGATGATGTGATTATGATAATGAATATGATGATGATGATAACAAAAGCAAAATAGGGAATATTACGGAGAGTTAAATCCAAAATGTAGACTTTCCATAACGCCTCTTTAATAAAGATGCTAAATAAACAAAATTTCAACAACTCACTTTGTCATGCATGTCTTCAATCAATTTGTGGAATTGTGTTTCTTGCATCTGTTGTAAGTCTGAAAGGACAGCTGCCTTTACTGTATCTTTTCCTGCATTGTGGTGTGTCATTTCAATCTCCCTAAACGGTCCTCGTAATACAAGCCAATAGCTGAAAAAGAAAAAGAGACAGTAGAAAAGATGGAAAAAACAAGAAAGAATGTGTAGCTTCAATTTTGTTGTGAATGTGACAATAAAGAAATATGACAGAAAAAACAAAACAAACAAAAACTCGTAAAACAATCAGAAGTAACAAATCAAGCCACTAGTTTCATTGATGATACAAGGTGAATTTCTATAATGATCATGTCAAATTTTTGTGTGTTTCCTTTTTATACATTATTTTTATAAGTTTCAAGCTATATTGCAGAGGACAAAGAAATATCAGTATTATAATAATAAATTCAAACATTTGTGACATCCTATCCTACCCTTCCTTCAAGGAAATAGCCAGTGCTTATCCCAGTTTCTATAGCATGAAGCAGAGCAGGTGAAAATAATCACCTCCTGGACAGGACGTTAGTTTTTACTCCCAAGCTAGTGCTTGTACCCATCTGCACCTGGGTTGAGTGTGGAAAATGCGCATTCCAAAGGAACACAATGTTGAACCTAGCTTTGCTAGATTCAAACATGGGATCTCATGATCCCAAGTCTGGCAGCCTATCCACTCCCCACTGACACCAATTATCCTACACTTTCCCTACCTAAAATCTTATTGCCCTCCTCCTTCCAAAGCTATTTTGCATAAAGGAAACTAACAGAAGAAAAAAAAAGATTCCCAAAAAAAACAACAAATAGTACAATTCCTACCTTCCTGCAAAATCTTCTGATTCACCTCAAGATCAGTGTTGTTTGAAGATTTCCATTCTTGTCTTTGATTGCAAAATAACGGATTCGTTTTTTTCTCTCTTCATCACTCATTCTGGTGGCCGATGCCAGGATGTTGTCACTTTCAGGCCCTTGTAGCCAGAAAATCAAAGCCTGGTGAAGTCATTGGGAGAGGATCGAGATTGACATTAAGTTTCAAATCAGTTCCTCAAAATTAAATACAAAATTAAGAAAAATCAGTTTTTAAAAAGATGAATCGAGAATGAGATGAAACTTCAAATGATTTCCCCAAATTTTTAGTGTACAAAATCAAAAACAAAATTTAAATGGATGTTTTCAAGTAGATGATAAAGTCGATTCCTGTCTTCTCTTTTCTAAATCTTGTCTAGAAAAAAGAAGTAGACAAACTGGTGTGATCTTATATAGCCATTTCAATTTCCATGTTGATTTTAGTCAATTTTCTTTTAATTTCCATATTGATGTTACTCAATGTTCTTTCAATTTCCATATTGATATTACTGACTTCTGTTTCAATTTCCATATTGATGTTATTCACTTCTCTTTCAATTTCCATATTGATGTTACTCAATGTTCTTTCAATTTCCATATTGATATTACTGACTTTTGTTTCAATTTCCATATAGATATGACTGACTTCTCTTTCAATTTCCATATTGATATTACTGACTTTTGTTTCAATTTCCATATAGATATGACTGCCTTCTCTTTCAATTTCCAAATTGATGTTACTCACTTCTCTTTCATATAAATGTTGCTGCTCCACTTCCTCCACCAGCCTTACTTTTAGGCCCATTGAACCCATAACTCTGACAGAGTCAATGTCTAATAAGTTTTCTGATCTTCTCAACTGCCGGTGACCTCTGTGAGCATCTAGTCGAAGAGAAGCCAATGTCTCTGATCGCTGACGGTCCCAGTCAAACCTGACATCAAAGAAGACAATCAAACAATGTTACAAATTAGTCCGCCTTTGAATTAGAAAACACTGCAACTAAAACAAAATATTCATGAATGCAAGTTTTGAATGGTGTAATCTGGTGAGTTTTTTCATATAGAATGTTGAAATTCATTTTCATTTGACTAAGTTTCCAATCCTGAATGACACTATTAAAAACAAGTTACATTGAATGTAGTGCCTAGAGACCTCTAGAGCTCGAGCTCATCCTCGGTAGTGTAGTGTTAGGGGAGACTAGTAAGATAAGATCATTTCATAATGCGATGCCGGTTTGCAAGCAGACTTTATTTCCAACTATGGCTGGCATCCCTTTGCACTTAGGGGTGGGGGTGAGGGTGTTAACGATAAGCATGTTGAGTGTCTTTCCCAATGTTATACCATGTCGGGCCTGGCAGAACAAAAACTCACTCTTTGATTCACTTTACTGTGCTGGCAGTTTGGGGAATACTGTTAGAAATGAGAGCAAGCTTTAAAGCCAATATTTAAAATTCAGGAGAGCACAGAAAATCTTTGAAATCGCCAAACAACACACTAAAATGGATCATGCCGACAAACTGTGACTGTGACACACCTACATTTCCTGGCTCACCTATTGCCAGGTTCCTTCCCCCTCCACAACTTTCTTTTGCTTTCATCCCCTGTATCAGTTATTCCGGCCGACGTAAATGTATGTTTTGCTCTGATTGGCTGTTTATTTTACAGTTACCTGATTCATGACTACTTTCCTAAAATCTTCATTGATTTGATCAGTTTACGATGAAATCATTTGCATAATCTGAGAACTACAATTTTAAACACATGTGTAAGTGTCATCTAAGCAACTCAATGTGTCAACAATGGATAGATTATTTGGGGAAAAAAACCCAATACAATTTATCCACTTCAGTGATCTACCTTCTTTTTAAAGCAGCTGTGTTTAGAAAACAACCAGTATCAGAAATGAATTTTCCCAACATTGGCTAAACAATTATCTATTTTAAAACAAACCTTGAGTTTCATAAAAGCATCTAAACTGACACCAATGGGATGCACCAGAAATAACCGTTAACAACGGCACACAAGCATAAAATCATTGACTCACGTAGGGGCACTTGTAGGTTTGTCTCCTTTCACCGATGCCAACACTGAGACCAGCTGGAGTAACATCCTGTTCAGATTTTAATAACCATAGCTGGCGCAGCAAAAGCCAATACTCATGAGCTAGGGCAACAGCGGGAGACATGTTGTTGTGCTTCTTCTCAAGCACGGATAAAATAATATCTCTCTCTGCTCTGTGCCTCATGCGAAGTTGGGCAAGCGCAGTGCCACAAGATGATGAACCTGAAATATAATTGTTGCACAGCATTTCATACAGCTAAGCCTTTCATCGGCTCAGAATTCTATAACCCTTATAACATAAACTTATTTTGAGAAGAAAAATACGGCTCTAAAATTTTCAGCTGGAAAGAGAATCTGAAGTTAAGTACAAATTGCAAGTGAACTTTGTGACAAATATAGACCCAATTTGGTTCCAATGTTTTGTAAGATCGAACAATTGACGACTGTGAATCTGATCGTAATCATAGTTCCAAAATAGTTATAATATGTTAGGTTAGGACAAAATAGTTCTAAGCCAACACTTTATCAAGAACTTAAGATAAATAAAAAATCTGAGTGTTCCCACACATTTATCTTTCTAAGCCAACTACTCAATTGCAAACTTAAAAGATACAACTAAGGCATAAATCCAAAACCCCAAAAAAGAAAAAAGAAAACTTATTTTATGGAATTCTGAACTCTTTATTTTATGTAGCAAATCAGTTTCTGTCAGGGTACTTACTAATTCTTTTAGGAAATGTTATCAGTTTAGTCTTATTACGATGAAACTGGCTTCTACATTACTAGGAATAAATTGGTTTTGACAATCTCTTATTTGAATACAAAATGCAAGGTTTCATTTCATTTTTACAGAAAAATTCTTTCATGAAAAAAAATGATTTCTTGTTTTTTATCCCTCTATCCCTCTATCTGTCTATCTGTCTAACTATCTATCTTTCAAAAATACCAAATATATAAGTTTTATACATATTATTTCTTTTTTTGTTTGTTTTGAATCTGAATGTAGACAAGCAGTATCATACAAAACTTGAAATGCTACATCACGCAACAGCTGATCCTCACCACTCATGACGTTTTGATATTTAGAAGCTAAAATTGTATTAATCTCAGCTTCACTTTTCCCGTCTCTTTCGAGATCTTGTTTCAAATTATCAAAGTCAGATCGTCTCCCTGCATCAGCGTCGCGTAAATCTCCCATCATAGCAAGCAGTGTCAAAGGGAGCATCATTTGGGCACCAGGAAGGTCTTGGACTCTTTCATTAAAAGATTTAGAATTTGTGATCCTCCCCAAAGATTTTTTCAGCTGTTGGAATATCTCTGATTTTTCACTTTCCATGTCTTCATGATGAGGAAAAAAAAGTAAGAAGAAATTTGAAAAGGTGAAAAACCAAAAAAACACCATTAATAAACAATGCAAAATTTGCTATAATAAACTGCAAATACTTTAGCTTGAGGAATATAAAAATAAGACTATATATCCCAAAACTTTATTAAATTTGAAACCTTATTAAAACCAAAACATTTTTGAAAAAGATACATATTATGTTAGTGCATTGTAAACTGGTCTTTTTGATGATATGACTTCCTTTCTTAGGTGAATGCTACATTCATCTTTAAATTAAACACATAAGTCAAAGACTTAATCTCACAAAGTTAACATTCAAGTTTCTCATACAAATCATAAACAATTTTTTAGCATTATTAAGATGAAACTGATTTCTACATTACCAGGAATAAATTGGTTTTGACAATCTCTTATTTGAATACAAAATGCCATGTGCTTCATTTCATTTTACAGATAACAGCTTGCTTTTTGTAATTTAAAAAATAAAACACAGACGATCCATACTTGCAGCATAGGAGGCCATCTCCATCAGGATTTTATCTTGCAGCATGGAATATTTCATATCGAGTGCTTCTTGGACGTCACTGTGTAAATTGCTTCCTTTGTTTAGCTCTCTCAGAGTCGATATCATCTCCTACCATGCCATATTCATTAGAATGATGAAGCATTGCGGCTAGGCCATGTGTTTTCCAGCTTAAAAAGACAACAAAAACATATACTAAAAAAATGGAGATAATCTTCTGTTAGAATCATTCAGTTTTCTTTAATATGACTGGCACAAAGGAACAAGAAATTCTAAATTCCTTAATTTCTTAACCCGTGTTAAACCTCTATTCGTGAAATAATTCAGTTGTTTATGAAATTTCAAATTGTTTGTTTTTTAATAGCATTTTGAAAAGAAGTATGGACTAGCCTTCATAAATGGCAGAGTTAAACTTAAATTGTACAAAAAAAACCCTCAGCTTTAAAATATCTTTAAATGATGTAATGTTTACTGAAAGGAGTTGTGTGATAGAACCAGTGGGTACTGCGTAAAAAAAATCAATTGAGCGTACTGGGCTTTAATTGCGAAATCATCAGACAGCAAAGCTAGGATGAACTTCTGTTTTAAGCTAAGAAACCAAATTCTCATGCTCCTGTTCAACTCACATATTTAACTTTCTCCTTGAATGATGTTGAAGAGCCTCCAATCTCTCTTCATTTTCTTCTTTTTCAAGATCCTCATTATCCTTTGGAAGAAAAAGTGTTGACAATGTATTACAAAAACCCCAACTCAATTAAAACAAAACATCATGATGCAGATTGCTGTAGGAAAGTATCTAAATATCTTTAGTTAAAATATACTTTTTCTGACATGTCATCAGGTTTCAGACATTATTTTATATGGGTATCAAACAACTACTCAATATATATGATGATATGACATTTTATCTCAGCGGATAGTATTATAACCTTTGGTTGCAAGTATATATAATATACCGCTTCAAGAGATTACTAAAGCATTTTCATATTCTAGTAAGGTTGGGTAAGTACTTCACTTTATTTGCCTTGATTGATTCAGTTGTCAAAGCGAAGCAGCCTCACAAGTAGAAAAAATAAACCAGAAATATTGAGGTTGACTTATTGGCTGTTCTACTTCATGCTTCTAATGGAATGGTGATGAATGAAACAGTGAAACAACCGGCCATGTGACAGCATTAAATGATGAGCAGATGATAAGCTGAATCATATGCAAGGATTAGTTAAAAATGTTAAAACCATTGTTATCAAGTTATTTAAAAAAGAAGAATTTAGGACAGTAAATCTTGTGAAAGGAATCAGGAATATACACACATGAAAGTCAAAACAACTTAGATCAAACGTACAAACAAGTTTCTGGATTCTTCAAGTTGTCGGAACTTCTTGTCATTGATCATCTGTTCCAATCTAGCCTCTTCTTGTCGAATTTCTTTCTGGGAACTCGGATCAGCATCATGTGGTGCATCAGTGAGCCAGTCACGGATTTCATTGAAGTATACGTCTTCAGCTAAGTAAAAAATTAGGTAAGTTAAAAAATACACACACACTATCTCTCTCTAACTCTGTTTGTCCATTTGTCTCTCTGTGTTTCTCTCTGTCTTTATCTCTCTGCCCATCTCTATCTCTTCCAATTGTAATATATAGGTAATTATTGTGTCAGTGACCTAAAAATTGCCATGTTTTCCTTTCTTTTTCATTTTATTTCAAGAATTAATAAAAGGGGATTGCCACGTTTGTCCTTTATATTCCACTTTTAAGTATTAATAATAATAGTGGAGATGGGGGCAATCTGAGCCAGACAAAGCCCACCTGGAAATCGTTCTACACCTACCATGGGAAGGGAGGAAAGGTGAGCTTATAGAAAGAAGTGAATACCACGACCAGGCAACAAATTAATTTATCAAATGTTTAACTTACCAAAGCCAAGACAAGATTGGGAGGGGTAAGAGTTCACATGTCCTGGATAAATAAGCTAGAAAAAACTAAATGTCCCAGGACTTGGCAACAATGATCAAAACATGTGAGAAACCTACTGATCCAAAGACGAGGGTGGGGAGGGAAAGGACTCAGAACCAAGTATAATTACAGAAGAGGAAGAAGATAATGCACATTGACAATCACTTTCATCTTCCCTGAAACCTTTCATGCCAAGACAAGAGTGGAGGAGGAAAGGATGGGGTCCTTGAATCAGTCATAGAGGATCTAA
The DNA here is from genome assembly GCA_037039925.1 of Doris montereyensis. NCBI lineage: Eukaryota > Metazoa > Mollusca > Gastropoda > Nudibranchia > Dorididae > Doris > Doris montereyensis. Next base: position 84,493 of record JAXRKP010000320.1, on the reverse strand, counting down.
TATAACTGACGATTTAGTTTAAGATCTGGTTGAATAGATTAAAACACAAAATCCACACACACATACGTCTTTCAAGGCAAAAAGAACCATCCTGAAGATAGATATAACTATATTGTGGCTAAAAATAGATTTAAGGGTATCTTACCTGGGTCTTCCCGAGACTGAAGAAAAGTGTGCCATGTGTTAAGTGAAAACTGATCTCCATGATATTCTTGAAAGAGCAAAAGAGCATCCCTTAAAGCGATGTGATCGTCTCCATTTGTATCACAAGCTCTGAAGTCCCAGTAAGCCTCATTGTCAACAGCATGTCTGCGTTCAATCTGAAGGATAGACAGTAGATTCTTATTTTTGCCGGTTTTGTCATCTGAAATTAGGTAACTGTTGGTCTTTGTTGCTGAATTCTTTTATTTTAAGGACAGAACAATGTAAAGATTCTGTTAATAGTAACAAAAATTCTTTCTTTCTTAATCTATAATTGGTATGGCTCGTTTTGAGCTCCGGGCAAAAAGCCTTTGAAATGGCAAACATTAAGCTTACTTAAACCTCTGGTCGCTGAAAGGTGGCTAAGGACAAAACTTCCATAAAGGCCATTACAGTCCATGGAGCCAAAAGCCAGAGTTTATCCCGGTTTCTATAGCTTGAAGCAGAACAGGTGATAACAATCACCTCCTGGACAGGAAGTTAGTTTGATGCAGGTTTTTACTTTCAAGCTAGTGCTTGTACCCAATTGCACCTGGGTCGAGTGGGAAAAATTTGTCTTAAGTGTCTTTCCCAAGGACTACAATGTCGGATCTAGCTTTACTAGGATTTGACCACGAGACCTCATGATCTTAAATCCTGAAGTCTTACCATTTAGTCACTGCCATGGAAATTGACGGCTTAATTTTCATGGTGGTCAGGGGAACTACAATTTTACATTGCAAACACTTAAGAATATAAGTAATAAGGATAGAATCTGTTGTTTTTTTTGTTTTTAAATGGGGTTGGCGGCCTATTAAGATGTTGCATTGTCTAGTGTGTGAGTGGGGTTGTTTTGCTGGGTGCACATAGATCTACATTGTACTTGGTATTCTTACAGTGGCTTTGATTTTTGTAAGTGGAGGTGGAGGCGGTAGTGTGAGTATGGACAAGTGTGCCCGTGTGTGTGAATGTTAATTATGATTATATTATGTTCAATTGTGTTATATGATGGTGTGAGTGAACAATGTTTTGAACGACATATAACGTGTAAATTTATTGTACTTGAAGATTTATTATTATTATTATTACTATTATTATTATTATTATTATTATTATTATTATTATTATTATTATTGTTATTATAAGTAAGTAGATCTATTATTCTTCACCTAATGCTGGCAAGAATAAATAGCCAAAATTACATATGTATAGAATAGGATGTGAAGGTACCATAGCGAGTATTTTCCCACAATTTTATGATGTACAGGTGTAAATCTAAATAAATCTAGTCATACATGTTGATTCATATACATGTCTACATCTAAGATAACATTAAATTGTTAAATTCAGCACATTATATTTGTTCTGCTATCACCACTCAATGAATAACACTGGTAAAATACAAACGGGTTATCCCCTATCTGGGAAATCGTACAATGCATCATGGGACAGACTGGCAGTAGGATCTAAACACCCCATTAAGGAAGTGTTTAAAGGAAATAGAAAGTTCAACAGGTAGTCATTAAATTTGATGTATAGTATCTGACAGAAACTACACACATATATGCCTTCCTATCATAATGTAAATTTATGTAATTAATGGAAAACGAATCTTGAAGCTATGTCTTTCTTTCTTAGGCTTGCTATTTCATTCATCTCATATGCCACTAAAGAGACTATAGGCTTACACCTATCTATAGCTAAATGAGCTATCCAGAAAGTCCCACAACAACAAAAAACTAAACATTTTACACACAAGGTCTGATCACAACAATACAATAAATGTGGTGCAGTTTACTTCTATCTACATATTATACAGGGATTTCTGTTGTCAGCACCCTAGTCCCCACTCCCACCCTCTTTTTCTTTCTTTCTTTTGGTGTTATTTTGGTGGGGTTTTTATTATTATTTTTTCATAAAACAAGCAAGAAAAAGAGGCTAAGACGAGACTGTTGGCTATTATGACATTCTCATTGACTTCATAAAAATATTAAAAATAGATGAGTACCTCTGCTACAACATCAAAGAATAATTCTCTTTTCACTGTGTGTTGTTTAGGTCCGCAAACTTTCTCTACAGCTAGTTGTATATAATAATCCTCCCGAATTTCTCTCTCACAGACGGTGGAGTGAAACTGAATAATTTGCTCAAGAGTCAAAAATCCCTTCTGAGAGCTATCAAGTTGATCAAAAATTTCGAGAAAATCATGAATCCCCATGGCAACCACTATATCAAAGTCGTTAACTTTGATAAATGTGATAAATTTGGATTATTATCAATGTTATTTAATTTCTGAATGATTGAAGACGTCTATTGCCACCATGTTGTTTACATATCACTCAGCAGTAAACGTGACGTTTTTCACATAAGGGAAGTAAACTTTGATGTTTAGACAATGACATTGTTCTTAGTTATCGTTCCTGTGTAATCTTCTCGTTCTCAACATGCTCATGCTTTGTTGATGCCTTGCTCATCTCGTCGTAGTGTTAATCGAGGCCCTAATCGGAGCGGTGCTCATATTATAATAAACAGATCTATTCATACCCTGACTGCTCGTCATCACTCGAATATCTCACAAGAGATATCTTTTATCAGAGATGGGTACATCAACTGTGTCAGCTGTTAAAGACTTCACAAAAGTCTCTACAATGACCCTTTCAGATGGTAAATTAGATTGGATTTAACTTTTTTTTGCATTATAGATCTTAGATCTATTAGGACTAGATCTAGAACTAGAGGTCACCATCTCGTTTATTAGCCTATTTATTAAAGAATCTAGCTCGAGATCTGGAAGGAGTTCTGTAGTTTGTCACAGCCAAGAGACATTAGAAATGAAGAGGGTATTTTGAAGAGGGGTGAGATTATTTTAAAATAAAGGGTTGATATTTTATTGGGAAATGAAATGATTATTCCCAACCATGCTGTGAATAAGAATTTTTCTTATTCCCAACTGGGTTATTGACTGTCGGGAATACTACTTTTTGTTATGTATCCCAACTGATATTTTACCAGTCGTTTTGATCTTGTGGGAGTTTTGTTTATAAATAGGTTAGATCTGTTACTGTTACAAACGACTAATTGAAACGGTTGTTTGTCAATGTTACTGTTACACTAAACGATGAGGGAAACGTATCTGCTTCATAATAATAGAGCTTTTAACCATTTTAAAACATAGTGATATTTTTGATATGTTGAGATGCAGATCAGTTATGTCAAACAATCCAAACTGTTATAAAACAGTAGGCCCCTAGTTTTAAACTTTAAATTGGGAAATCTTGCAAAATTATGCAATAGGCCTAAAACTTATCTACTAACACAAACTACATATATGTAACAAGAAACTGTCAGATAAAAGCAGTGACTTCCCGCGATGGCTGTCTTATGAGAAAAGTTTATCTATTGTAGCTTATAATAATTTTGTACTGATGATATTACAGTTAGGAATAAGAAAAAGTTCTAAGTAGAGGATGCGCATGGATTCTCAACACCCAGTTAGGAATAAGAAAAAGTAGAATTCAGACAGGGTTCAGAATAACAGCTAGTATTGGGATTATTTTCAACACGTTGTCTACTTTAGTACTTTTGTTCATTAAGAGTATTTTATTAAGTTGAGTTTTAGAAATGTTTATTGAGGTGTAAGTGTAAATAACTTTTTAAACACTTTTATGAATTCACTGAGATTTCAATAACCCCAATAATAAATTCACATCTTGGTGTGATTCATCACATGTTGCCCATTATGCCCAGCAAGGTATTATTAACATTTTCAATATATTATGACTAGGTCTGAAAGGTCTAAAAATGGTTGGAAATTGATGTCTTAAGGAGTAGAAAAACAAAAAATTCAGAATAGGAAATGAGGCTCAGGTAGTAAAAACAGGGTTTCCATACATCAGGGAAATCCTGAAAATGAAAAAATGTTTCACGGTCGAGAAAATGCCAGGGAAATGATGGGAAATAAGAGGAACAATTATCGGATTTTGGATAGTGGAATCGAATGATCATTTCATGATTTTCAGTCATGCATGCTTTGCAAATAAAGTCTTTAGTTGAAACTAAAATTCCGATAAAATTGTAAAATGCGGGAATAAGTATCGGATTTTGACATTAACTTTCTTTATCTTATTACAATACCATGAACTGCCTAACATCCTTTCATTTTATTCTGAGAGATTAACAATGCAAAAAGTGTTAAAAAGCCGATCGCGCACGTTGTTGTATGGTTTTGCAAAGGAAGAGAGACAGGACAATGACATTTTAAGTCCGACTGCATGTGTGTAAGAAGGCTAGAACAGTGTTAAGTAAGAATATAGGGTTGGATGACTAAACCATATCATGCACGCATATATGATAGCAAAATAGAGGTGGGGAAGGGAGAGCGAAGAAAGTCGATGTGAAAACGTTTATGACAAAATAAGAGGCACTGAGTTTGACATATCTTCATTAAAATTTATCTTCCACTTCAGTGTAGACATAGATGGGAAAGGGTAGAACCGGGAAGAAGGCAATCATGTACTTAAGTATACTATAGCATACAGTAATACTAGATTCAGATCTATCTAGATTCCTGTTTGAAGAAGAAAGGAGGGGGACTGAATGGAGATTTTTAATAGGGGAGGAGGTGGGTAGATGTTTTGCGTTGCAGTCAATTAAAAACTCTATCTAGTTTTTAAGTTTTTGATCCTGAAAAAGAAAGAGAGAGACTGGTTGGGGGGGGGTGTGTTAAAACTAGAACAGAGGAAGATTTATAATTGGCAGAGTTCAATCAAGTTATAGAAAAAGCCTTCCAAATCTTTTTCTCTCGTGGACTGAGTAAGTATTTATGCGTGTATTTAGACTATGGATATTGTCACTCTTGTGTTTGGAAATGCGAAAATCATGTTTTGCAATGATATCAATTCTACCTAGATCTATCACTACTGGATCTATCAGCTATCAGGATTTTATTTTTTTAAGAAATGTGTGGGAAAATGCTGAAATTAAGTGAAATATTATTAATCCAAAGTGAAACATTAAAGAAATGTGTGATCACTTTTCATTTCATTGAGATGTACTAGAAAGTCATTCACTTATGATGTGAATTAACAAAAGCAGCGTTGATTCATTTGTGACAAGGATCAACGTTGTCTTAAGTTTCTAGGAGGCCATGGATGGGGAATCAAGTAGTGTGCTGCTACTTCTTCTGTAGTTGAAAATTATTTTTAGAGATATCTTATGGATTTGCATGATGCAAGTGAAATTTAAATACTGTGCCTGACTATGGAACGCCTGCCTACAAAAATGAGAAGGATGGATGGCATTCTGTGGGAGAAAGAGATGCTGGTGGCATTTTATTATGCTTCAGCCTAGGTCTAGATATTAATGTCTAGGGTCACACTGAGAGCAGTCTGCCCTTACTTCCCATTATATCATATTATATTGTATATAATAAATAGCAATGCATTAATTAGACATTAATATTATTTATTTATGTTTTCTCTCTTGATTACATCACCTGCTTTAGTTATAGATAGTCTAAGAAAGTTTTCAGAAGTAACAAACTAACCTTGCCAGGTTTTTCCAGAAATTTTAATTTGTGAAATTGCATAATATGTAGGCGTAAGTTAAAATACTTTATTCTTTTTTATTATTTCTGTCACTCTGCCAATATATGCATCATTGTGTACATATGACCATGTCAAACGTTAATTAGGTTTAGGGTTTATAAATCATTAGCATCAAACCCAAATCGACAGTCTGCTATTGCATGACCGTATCCACTCTGTCATGATGACTGCTTGTTTATCATAATCTTTGTAAAGATTTAAAATGACAGCTGTAGAGGCCATTTGTAACCTTCACAAAAATTTTGAGCCTAATCGGTTGAGAAAAGAAGATGCTAGGTCAGATGACATTTTAGGCTGATTTGTATTTAATTTATATAGATTAGACATGCTCAGTCCTTACTGAAAAATGCAATATATCAGATCAGTATCTCTACAGAACTACAACAGCTATCTTTTACAAAATGTTTTATTAATTGTTTGTCTTCCTATTTTTTGTCTTCTTTTTCAGGCAGCTGGTGAAAAGTTTCACTATATTTGGAGTTGCTGTTTTATTTGCCAGAGAAATGGCGGCAGCAACTCTTGAACAATAGTAGATTCAAAGTCTGAGACAAATTTTGCATGAGAGCAAGTGAGCATAGAGGTATGATGAAATGATCTATGTATATCTAATTTTAAATTCTTTAGTCCATTGAATAATTGCTACATCATGTAAGATTCTGTATTTTCATCATTTTTTGAAACTTTGTTTTTAAAACATTGAGTGTCGTAGTTAGGTTGTTAGTGTACATGTACTGTTACTATGTAGACATATATTACTTAAAGCAAACATTTTATACCTTGATGATATCAAATATTATTATTAGATCGAGTCAGTAGTCTATACTGAGTTTACCAAGGTAGACTTTAACAATGATTTATTTTTTGAATGTTTTAATCATCAAATCCTGTTGGAAATGGTGGCTTGTGTGAATGGAAATTCTGCTCAAAGATGGGGGGAAACAATGGCATTTTCTTATTCTTAAACTAAATGTCTTTTCAAGTGAAAAGATTCCTTAAATGAAAACAAATCTGTCGGATCCTTTAAAGCCTATGTACAAAAGAATGTTTTTTTGATGGCCAGGCGACAGAGCCCACATTTGATGTAAACAATCAACTCAGAAATATATATATATAATTATGAGTTGGTGATCTTTGTTCGCCAAAGGCTCTGTTGCTAGACCACTAAGAGTAGCCATATTTTGCATGTGGACATTAAATCCTCCCGGATCGATTTCTGTTTGAGAAAATGTTCTGCCAAAAGTGATGTTGAATTAATGTAAACTTCATTGTTTCCCCGTCTTGGTGAGTACTATTTTCATTCAGCTAGGCTGCCATTTTGAACAGGCAACACCAGGTAATGAAGAAGTTGGAATAGTATCTTCACGCCTACCCACGTAATATCAGAATTGCATGCTTACCCGTACTAATAATCATACTTGGTACCACCCAGGATGTATTATGCTTGTATTGATATGTTATAAGATAGAATCATTCTCTCTTGTACTTGTAGAATTATTTTCGTGTATTTTTGTTTGTTCCTGTATAGAAATCAAAAGAAAATGCTTTATCTGTTATCTTTTTATGAGATGAGAATTTTTAAAACATAAGTTAGTCTTCAGAAATTTTGTTTAAAAAGTACATTGTATCATTTTGCCCAAGTAGACTGCCGATAAGTGGCTTCAGCGGCTGAGTAGTTAGGTTGTCAGACTTAGGATTATGCGATCCTACGTTTAAACCCTAGCTATACTTGGTCTGATTTCGTGTTCCTTGGGAAAGACATTTAACACATATTTTTCCCCACTCAACCCAGTTGCAAAAGGGTGCATGTACCAACAACAGCTTAGAAGTAAACAAATAACCAGCAACGGACTAGTGTCCTGTCCAGGAGGTGATATTATCACCTTTTCAGTTTCATGCTGTAGAAATCAGGATGCGCTCTAGCTTCATAATAGGGTCTTGGAGGAATTTTATTTCTGTACTTCTTTTAGGCTGCCAGTTTTCTTAACCAATTTGATTCTGCTGGATCTTGAGTGAAAGTGGTAAACAATCAACTCAAAATATATAGCTGCAGATTATTTATGTAGGCATTAAATCCTCCCGGATCGTTTCTGTTTGAAAAAATGTTCTGCCAAAGTGATGTTGTCGTAAACTTCATTGTTTCCCGTCTTTTGTAGTATATTTTCATTCAGGCTGCCATTTTGAACAAGCAACACCAGATAATTAAGAAGTTGGAATAGTATCTTCACGTACCCGTAATATCAGAATGTTTTAATCATACTTGGTACCACCCAAAGTTGTATTGATATGTTATAAGATAACATTCTCCTTGTACTTGTAATCAGAATTCTTTTTTATTTGTTACATACACATTTGCCCAAGTATCATATGGATTGTATTAGAAAAACCCCCAAACAAAACACTACAATTCCTGTCAGGAAGTGCAATACAAGCATCTTGGAGGAATTTTTGTTGTATTTGATTCTGTTTGATCTTGAGTGAAAGTGGTAGGTAGCTGCAGATTTTATTATGTTTTGTAAAATTGTCGTATCAGGATCAAAATTCTTTTGTCTATGAACAGAAGAAATTTGAATTGGTCATGGTGCTACATAACTTCATAAATAAGAAAAAACCCCAAACAAAAACACTACAATTCCTGGCATACAAGCATCATATGTATTAGAATCTACTTGTACACCACAACTGCAATGTCTTTTTTTTTTTTTTGTGTTAACTATTTTCAGGAAGAGAGCTGACCAGAAAGTGGCTATGACTGCCGTATAATGGAGAGTTCAAGAGGCCATGTGATAGAGATTGTGCTTGGTTTATATTGTCTGGGCAATGATTCAAGTTCCAAGTTTCGTGTGTTATGAGATGTTTAACATGTATCACTGTAGTTTCACAGTTTCATTAAAATGTTAAAATTAAATTATCCTAACTGCGTCCTGCTTTCTTCAATTAAAACAACTAGAACCTAAATATTACACCTGACAATTGTCATGACATGTTCAGTCCATGGGTGTGCATGTTATTTAAAAATATATATATATATATTGTGTAAAACAGTATGAATAAAGTTGTGGACACAAAATGTTCTCTCTTGCTTTCCCTCTCTCTGTCTCTGTCTGTCGCTCTCTCACCCTGTGTGTATGTCTTTTCTCTCTTGTGGGCGGTTGGCGGGTGCTGTTTGTCGGTCATCATACTTCTTTTCTTTCATTTGTCTCTCATCTTGCTGTTTCCTTGAGATCACCACATATGGTGGACGAGGTAGGCCTATAGATTTATAGACTTAAAATCAATAAGTTATTTTATCGACAACCAAACATAATATTAATATTTATAAAACGTAACATCTTCCTATGGACTTAACGTAGGTCTTCATTTGCCTATAGCAAATCACTTCGACCTATATATTTTTTATATTTCAGAGCTCTTCTTAATATGAAAAAACAGTCAGTAGGCCCGTCCAACTGCAAGTGCAACCCTTGGTCTGCCAGTGTCAATTGTTGTTTTTTGGAGAAGCCAAGCAATCAGGCTTGGTCCTCAATCGAGTTTGAGCCATTTAATATACACATGTATTTTATAATATAGGCCTACATTTACAAATCAAAAATCACCAAAAAGCAAAAGGTCCAGTGCCCAATGTGTCATAACAGAAAAGATGACATCGTACATTATTAAAGACCCGAAAGTCATAAGTGGGCTCCTTTCTAAAACCTGTACAGTGGAACCTCTCTAATCGGGAACTCTCTGTGGACTAAAATTGTCCCGATTTCCGGGGACCTAGGGATTTTGGTTTTTCCTCAGCAGTTTGAGGTACCTAAACCCTTCTGTGAGTGGTAAAATTCAGAATTAAATGAACAAGTAGCCACAGGACCAGTTGGTCAAAACAAAGATGGCATCCTTCATCAAACATGTCACTGACACTCTCAGACGATCTTTGTTGGACAGCAAATAGATGACACACGAAATCAAGAAGGTATGATGAATCGTTAAATCTCCTTGCGTGTCCACCTTTGGGATAGGCGGGCAATAAAATAGTGAAGGTACACAAGTCTGCTGTCTAAGTGTCACCCCGTGTCAACACCGTACTGTATTGTTAGGTGGACGAGCAAGGACTGGCTGGACGCCTGCTTCCACACCTTCGTAATGGATATCTCATTATCTGGTGTGTCTGGCTTTATTTATGGTCATCATGAACTGGCATTTGCGACATCGTGTATGTATTAAGTAATGTATAACATGTGCAGCACTGATGCATTTGTGGTAATCAATGTTTTCCTAACACGGAAACCAAATTGGAATAACAAGTGCGAGTTGGAATAAATACATATGGGGGAAATGATGATGAAAAGTTGTCTCACCCGTTTAGAGAAGTAAAATATATAGAGAGAGAAAAATTCTCTGACTCTGAGATTTCTTCCAGATTGGCCTGAATTCCCGATTAGAGAGGTTGCACTGTATTTTTTATTAATAATTTTGAATCCCCTACACTAAATTGTCATTCACATATTCATGAAGAAAGGACACATTTTGTTTTGTAATGTTTGCCTTCCTCAAGGCTCATCCTTGTTTGTTGTTTTTCCTTGTTTGGCTTGAGGGCCCCTTCAAACTTGACTCAAACTCAGTCATATGGGCCCTTGGAAGCTGACCTGGCTGACACCCCCCCCTTCAGTTAATTTAAAGTCAGAGGGCCTACATGTAGTAGTAGAACAATTAATAATAATGTAATAATACTAATAATAGTACACAGTGTAGTACAGTAGAGGTAGAAGTACACCTGTAGCACATTAGCAGTGCTGTAATAATAGTATTAAAAGTAATAGAACAGTGTCTTAATGAAATGAGTTATGTATGTATTGCTTGGCATTCCGCTTCTCCTGATTTCAAAGTTGACAAATATACGAAGGCTTACACTTACTGTAGTTGTGTTTTTTTTTTTGTTTGTATGATTTTTTTTTCTTCATTTGTTTATTTTATTTTTCAAACGGTGGGGTCTTAGTGGTCCAGATGTAAGGTGTCACTGTCAGCCTCTCAACCAAAAGGTCGTGGGTTCTCGCCCTGGTAGGTTGAATATTTCAAGTAAACCTACCCCCCTCCGGTCCAGGTGGGTGGGTCGACACCTCGCCCCATTAGAGACGACCGATAAAAAAATAAATAATACTAATAGGTCCTGTGTGCAGATTTGTCATCTCGGAAAGCAGATCAGAAGTCATACAAATTTTCGGAAGATAATGTTTTGGTCCTAACTTTGTAAAAGCAGTGACTGCGCGAAGGTAGATCTAGATCTATCATACTAATACTATCAATAATTTTTATGCTCAAAACAATCTCTCTAACTACATACGTCGGCATTATAATATAATGATGTACTTTTATATAATGCATGTGGCTAATACAACTGTACAAGACGATGATGATCATGTACATAAATAATATTGTATGCACTGTAACACTGCAACCACGCTAGGCCTATAGAGTGCCAATACGTCGATGTCAACTTCAGTGGCAATCTCCTATTGTTTGCTGGGTAGGGACTAGCTCAAGCAGCATTGGAAGTCACAGGTCACGTGTTGCTGCAAGAGTGCAAGGTGTTCTTCATGAAGTTTGAGTTTGATACAGATACATCTGCTGCCAAGGGATCCCGGGGAGCTCGGAGCTTTCACACGCTTTCGATGATGTGATACAGATATATAATAATAGGAAACAAATGTAACAAAGGGAGACTATGATAAGTAAAGTAAAGTTCCATCAAGGCCGGAGCTTCTTTCGGTTTCAATAGCGTGAACAGGTGATAATATTTGATACATGTAATGTTCTCCTGGACAGGACGCTAGTCTGTCGCAGGTCTTGACTTTCACTTTCAAGCTAGTGCTAGTGGGTTGAGTTGGGGGAAATGCGTGTTAAGTGTCTTTCCTAAGGAACACAACATCGGCCCTAGTTTTGTCAGGATTCGAACCAAGGACTTCATGATCCCCAGTGTGGGAGCCTTACCACTCGGCCACCGACGCCACGAGATTGTATTATAGTTATAGTTATACTATTCACAAAAAAGTAACTCACATTATTTCTATGCGACTTAAAATCCTTTCCACAATTTATCGCTCATATTTCCTAAGAATGTTTTGTTTTGTTATTGTTAGTGAGTTCTTTTCAACCAACATATGTTTCACTATAACTTGTGTCGCAGGCACTAAATCAAGGTATGAAGATTTCATTTCCTGGTTTTGTCCGTTTTATACCTTTTGTTTTTGAGATATGATATGCGTTTCTTTTAGTTTTGGTGAACAGTGAACAGTAATGTTGTGCAAACTTTTTGAACCAGATCCCAAATCCCTCCTCCCGAAACAGGAAGAAGAACGAAAATAATACAACTCTATCAACCTTGATATTGTATGACATCATTATTGTCAGTGTCAACACAGGACAAGCAAAAATATTTGTCAAAAAACATATTTTTAAAAGCATTTTATTTACAGAAATAAAAATAAACTGTACAGGTGTGGGCGAATTCCTGCGATGCGGCAGTTAGTAGGAAATTTGCCCACACACGTGCATTTGTTTGTAAGTTTTACAGATCAGTTTACTGTCAACAGTGGCCTTCACAGGTGAATAAAAACAAGCATATCTGGCGATAAATAAATGAACTACCAAACTACGGTTTTTAAGTTGTGTGCCGAAGGTCTCACTCAAATTTCTTGAGAACTGTTCCTCATGTCATATCCGCTTGTTTTGTTTTGCATGCAGTCTCATGACTTCTTGAATAAAACACATGTTCTTTTGTAACATAAACCAAGTAGAGTAAAGTTCCTTCAAGGCGGTTGCAGCGGAGCTTATCCCGGTTTCAATAGCGTGATAACAATCTCCTCATGGACAGAACGCTAGTCTGACGCAGGTTTTTACTCCCAAGCTAGGACTTGCATCCATTTGCACCTGGGTCGAGTGGGGGAAATGCGTGTCAGTTAACTGTCTTTCCCAAAATGAACAAAACGTCGGCTCTAGCTTTGTTGGGATTCAAACCCGAAACCTCATGATCTCAGGTCCGACAGCCTAATCACTCAGCTTCCGACGCCACACCATGCTAGTTGTGGATGGGGTTAACTCAAATCAAAGTCATAGTCGTCAGTGAGACTGAGACACATTCCGTCACTGTCTTGATTTGTTGTGGGACTTTCTCCTGCTTTCGGCTTGTCAGATCTTTTACCAGCTGCTATGCTTTTTTAGCTATTTGCACCTCTTGATACTCTCTTCAATGTCTGGACATTACTCACTGATCCAAGTCTCTTCTGCCTTTGTCATGATGTATTTTTGACTGCCCTTATACATGTACATGTATTGTTCTGCTTTTTCTTGCTTCATTCTCCTTTTTTCTTCAATTCTCAAAGTTTGTCACACAGAATATATATGAGGCATAGGTATGACCCAAAGTCTCTTTGATTGGTAATTGATTACCAAAAAATGTCGCTTGCTGCTTCTGTCCTTGATTTGTTGAAACTATCCATCGATGTATCTGTGTCTATTTTGTCTAGATGTATCACTACTATCAGAGTGAGTGGAGCGAATTTCTCACTTATCTTTGCTTGAAACTTTCTGTTCCTTAAGATCTTTTAGCTTCTCGAAGTCAAACTTGATCCTTATACATGTATTAATGTGCATGCACTTACTACGTTACGCTAGGCGCAGTTCGAATGTCATCCTTACAATATCATCGTCACTCCTTTGCCTGCTCATGGAAAGCTTCGTGTCTGTACAATGTTCAGGCTGGATCGAAATCATCTCTTTACCGTGCAAGTGACACACTATTTACGATTTCAGAAAAAGTCTTACACTTACACTGTACACATTGTCGTTATTTTCAACTGTTAGCACAATGGTGTGTATAGTAATAGTATAAAGCAACGTATGTTTTTCAGTCATGATCCAGTAGGTATTGTAAAACTATGGGGAAAATGAAACGCCGTTAGAGATCAAAGGAATATACCATTACCACTAAAGACAAACTAGAGACAGTAGAATGAAAGAAACTAAAGTACTGTAAAACAAGAAATAAGGCCACTCGCAAACAAAATTAAAAAATCCTTGGGTTTTTTTTTTCTTCTTCAGAAATCCGTGTGAGAACTTGGTCAATACATGTAGTAAAGTTAATGGACAAACTATAAAACAAAAATTGGAGGCACGGAAAGGGAGTGATGGTTCGCTGGATAAGGCCAGAGATCAGCCAGTTTGTGTGAGGTTTATTTGACACAGGAAATATCTGTTGACGTCACATTTATCGTCGTTTAAGTACCAAACTTGCACCTGGACACAATCTTCGTTGTTAAAGTTATCCGGGTTTCCTGGAATGAGAGAGAGAGAGAGAGATGTGGAAAAGAAGTGACATTATTATTAATGACGATGATGCAGAAAATGATGATGATAATTATGAATCTTCAAGCCAATACAGATATTATCCAAAGGGTTATACAATGTATTCTCTGCTTTCCTCTGCCACGTTGCGCCAACCCTTTCTAGACGTATGAAGTCATCGTGTCAGCCATCTTGTTGCTTGCCGTCTTGAGATTCCATTTTTTGGCTGCCATTGTGTACATCTGTTTTCGTGTTTATCCTTATATCTTACCTCTATATGACCAGTTGATTAAGAAACCAAAAGCCACCAGCGAGCCTTAGTAAAAAGAAGAATTTTGCAATGGTATGCTGTATAGACCTTTGTTTTATTTTTATGCTTATGAGATTTGGACGTTGAAAACATAATATAAAGATGAGAACTAAAGGATGCAGTTGCAGAGATGTGCTATTTCAGACAGATGCTAAGGTTTCCATGGACTTACATACTACGTATTATATAATATAGATATGATAATAATGCACATTTCTATTGCGCACTCATCCCTACAAGGGTAAGGCTCTAGGCGCATTACATATTTTAAGAAACAATATATGTTATACATGTGTTACATATGATACACAATATGAATTTCATACATCAAGCTACATGAATGCGTGCAATTTATGACAAGAAAAACCGACAATGCAAACAAGAAGAAGAAAGTCGTTTAACAGTAAATATTGTCATGAATTCATATTCCACAAACACACACAAACACACACACACATAAATATACACACAAACAAACAAACACACACACACACACACAAAAACTTGTTCACACGCAGGATGAATACAGCCTTAAGAAAATCATGCAATTTGTTTTTTAAGAAAGTAAGCTTTTATAACGTAGTTAAAAAGATGTCTTGATGTTTTTTCTAAACATTGACAGTGACTTTGACTCTCTAACACTCTGTGGGAGGACATTCCACAGACATGGGCCATGATATACGAAATGTCGTGTACCAGCACAATGTTTTACTTTTGGGAGTAATAGAGTAGAAGTATCGGCAGACGATATGAATGTCCGGCCAGGTTCGTAAACATTTAAGAGACTTTGAAGATAGTTCGGTGCTGTTCCATCAAGACATTTATAAACTAAAATTTCAGCTTTGAATTTTTTATTTTTTTTCGACTGTTAACCAGGGAAGTTCTGTCAGTAGTGGGGATACATTTTCAGATTTCCGTTTTTTAAAGATACGTCTGGCTGTATTGTTTTGAGTGACTTGAAGTCTTTTGATTTTTTCTTGCGGGAGGCCAAACAACAGGAAATTACAAAAGTCAAGCTTGGAGAACATAAGAGTTGTGACAAGTTTTTTTGTAGCCTCGCTTGTGAGGAATGGACGGATGGAATTAATCTTTCTCAAGGAAAACGTTAGTGATTTGACTAAGGAGCTCACTTAATGATCCATAAAATTCAGAG
This sequence comes from Doris montereyensis, assembly GCA_037039925.1. Taxonomy (NCBI): domain Eukaryota; kingdom Metazoa; phylum Mollusca; class Gastropoda; order Nudibranchia; family Dorididae; genus Doris; species Doris montereyensis. The sequence continues at coordinate 68,922 of JAXRKP010000320.1, read as the reverse complement.
TCAAAAATGGTTCCCACGTTTTTCACCTTATTTAACATGTTGATTTTATTTTCCCTAAATCTATGCTATTCTGATTACTTTTCATTGTTCGTCTTTTCGAATCAATTTTTATTACTTCTGTTTTCTCATCGTTAATTTTTAATGATTTGCTTGCATCCATCCATTTCTTCGCTTTTGGATTATGCAAGCTTCGTTTTTCTGATAATTTCATCTAAGCCAACATCGATATTAACCTTGTACAATTGGTTAACATCAGCGTATTGATGGTAAGACATTGCATTTTCTTTAAAGATTTCAGATAATGGACTAGTGTACATGGCAAAAAGAATTGGTCCTAGCACACACCCTTGTGGCACACCGTATTTGAGATGGAATCCTATGGATCTACAACTTTCTGTAACATTAACAATAAACTGTTTTCGGTTCAAAATATATGATTGTTTTGTTGGCCTTAGTGCACAACCTAGCTTAGAATGTCTCACAAATGTTCGATACAGTTCATATCTGGACTACCAGCAGGCCATGGTTCCATGACATAATTGACATAAATTTAATCGTTTTCGAGAAACTGCCTTACGGCATTAGCCCTGTGGGGAGGAGCATTATCCGTTATCGTGTTCTCTTTATGAAGATCACTACGACTGGCTGAAGAATGTCTTCGATGAAAATCGTTGCATTTAGACGACGATGGAGTCAAACAACAGGTGTGTGTCTGTTATCAACGATGTCCCCCCCGCTCCTCATCCCATACGATACGGGTTCCATAGACACGATTACGAGATTCTGCAATATTGTCTCTTGATGAAATGTTTCGTTATTTTCTTCGATAGCGAAAACAAATATCATCTTTGATGCCAACAGAAAAGATCGATTCGTCTGATAACAGGACTTCAGACTACTGATCTAGATTCAATCGATGGTGTGATATGCCAACAGAAAATGGATGGAAAACAGGACTTCAGACTTCTGATCTAGATTCAATCGATGGTGTGATATGCCAACAGAAAAGATGGATACGTCTCAGGACTTCAGACTTGATCTAGATTCCATTGGTGTGATATGCCAACAGAAAAGATGGATACGTCTGAAACCAGGATTACTGATCTAGATTCCATCGATGGTGTGATATGTCAACAGAAAAGATGGATACGTTTGAAAACAGGACTTCAGACTACTGATCTAGATTCCATCGATATTGTGATATGCCAACAGCAAAAGATCGATACGTCTGAAAACAGGACTTCAGACTACGCATCTAGATTCCATCGATGTTGTGCTCTTGCCCATTGAAGTCTGGCTTCTATGTGTGCAGCAAAAAAAATTGTTGTGACCATAATGTTTTGCGATGTTTTAAATTTCAACCCAAATTTCGCTTAACCTCTTTCTTACAACTTACAGTTCAGTCCATACACTTACTTCAATCAAGTGCAAGCTCATCAACCGTTGGCTCAGGCGTACGAAAGCGATCATGTTCATGCACACCAACAACAGCTTCATTTTGCGTTTGTCTTACAGTTACAGGACACCTATGATTTCTAAAGGATCCCTCTGTATTTACTTTACTCGTAAGATAATACACTGCTTGCCGACAAACATTGAACACTGATGCTAATTGACTCGTAGTCTGATCAGTTTCAATTAATGTGTCCAATGGCCCGTGCTACTCCTCATATGGTAGATGGAGCATTTTAAGTGAACAAGAAAACAGAAAATAAATTTATTTAAAATAATAATATATTATTATAAAATAATATATATATATATATATATATATATATATATATATATATATATATATATATATATATATATATATATATATATATATATATATATATATATATATATATATCTTAATTATGATGTCGCTAAGGATTCAATTTTTGCTACAAACTTTTGTTCAATAATAATAATGCATTTGTTATACGCCTCTCATCCACCGACATGCCCGATGGCGTTTTCCAGTAAAATGTTAATATCATTGACAGAATTACAGATTATATAAAATAAATTGTTAGTTACAATTTAAAAAAACCACTTAGAGTTTAATAAAATAGCTGTTAAACTAAGAGGAACATAAAGCTCTCACAAAAAGTTCGGTCTTAAGATTCTTTTTAAAAATTTGAAATGAAGGGTTGCTTCTTGTTTTGAAAGAGATAGTATTCCATAAAAGAGGGGCAGCATGACTGAAAGACTTTCAATAAAATAAGATCTTTTAGTTGGCATGGTGATCAAGATGGAATTTGATGATCTTAATACTCTATTGGGTTGATAAAATTGACCAGCTCTTGTAAATAGGACAGGACAAGACCATTTTAACATTTGTAACAATAACAAAGGATTTTAATTTCTAGCTTGTAACTAACTGGGAGCCAGTATAATTCTTTTGATACTGGTGTGTTTAGTTAAGCTAATTAAACTAGCAACCTTATTCGGAATCTTTTTTCAATCTCTGAATCAAATATTTTGGTGCAGATGTTAAGAGAGCATTGCAATAATCCATACAATTTAGAATAAGTGATGTAACAATCATTTTTGTTGCTACTTGGTCTAGAATACATCTTATCTTGCTAATATTCTTCAAAGGAAAATTGCAGCTCTGAATTGTTTTTAGTAACATGTTCTATCATCAAAAGTTATCATGACATCCAAGGTGTCGAACATAATATATATATATATATATATATATATATATATATATATATATATATATATATATATATATATATATATCCATATTAATATATATATATCATATATATATATATATATCAAGGACTACTGTAAGAAAGGACATGCAGGGTGTAATTTTTGACTTCGCTAGCAGAGGCGAGAGTGTATTGAACACAAAATGCATAGTTGATTTAAATTGATCATAATTTCTGGGACTATATGCTTCATTAAACATAATCGTGATAGGAATATGGTTAACAATGGCATTTTTTTGGTGCAAAAATGAAATCTTAATTCAATGAAACCTCTGTATTAGACCCCAATATATACAGTGGAAACAAACATGATGTATAAAATCATCTTCCAATAAGGCTTTTTCGCCTCTGAAAATTCATTTCAATCATAAATTGATTTCCGTCCAGAACTAGGTTAGTCTTATAATAAAATGTGTCATTGTTTCGTAAAGAAATTAAAATTTACTTACATTTATAAACATAATTGATTAATCCGCTAGCCGTGCCTTTTTGATTGACGTCTGATACAGAGCTGATTTTTTCTTTTGGTCTTTTTGTAAGTTTTGAAGTTCATGGAGAAGTACATTGGCCAACCGTCTGAATAGACTTTTTGGTGATGCTAATCCAGTCACAATACCTATCTATGACTAACAAAACTCCTTACAGTAGTCCTTGTTATATATATATATATATATATATATATATATATATATTATATTTATATATATATATATATATATATATATATATATATATATAATACATCCTGAATAATTGATCCTGATATATATATATATATATATATTTATATATATATATTTTTTTTTATTTTTTTTTATTTTTATTTTATTTTTTTATTTTTTTTTTTTTTTTAACAGAAACTTTTTTACTCGAAGTTTTCTTGCTCAATTGCATAATTTCAGTCTTGTCCTCATTTAATTTTAGCTTATTGGACATCATCCATGACTTAATTGCCATAACACATTCTTCAATCTCTTTGGTGACAAACATTTCATCATTGCTACAAAATGGGAAATAGAGCTGAATGTCATCAACATATATATAATTCTTAACATTGAAGCTGTTTATAATAGCACTAGTAGCACTAAGGGTCTCAGTGTAGAGGGTGTACAAAAGTGGTCCAAGAACTGAGCCTTGCGGTACACCATACAATATCGGTGCTGATCCGGCCCAAAGAGTGTACTTACAGACCTCTCCACAGGCGTACTTTATAG
>JAXRKP010000320.1:55000-60000 GCA_037039925.1 Doris montereyensis | reverse complement strand
GTTCGTCTCTCTGTTGGATGATCTTTTGCAGCAATTTCTGTTGTAAGATGGCGCACTGATTTTTGTTTGATTTGGCCTATTCTTATCTAGGTGTCAACACGTTTTCCTGTTTTATTTCATAATTTTTATTAAGCTTTTCTTCTTACCTAATGTATTGTAGCTTAATATGTGCGTGTATTTTGTATGCTGCTACTGGCATTTCCCTCATTCCTTTATCACTATAACAAAGAGCTTTGTTTTGAACGCAATCCAAGGACCCTCGAGTAGGGGGGGGAATGCTCATAGTTTACATGGTCATGTTGCAAATTTCAATTTAGTATTAGTACAGATCAGACGTATCCCATATATAATGTTCTTAATGTGTCTCGATCGGATCTTCATAAAATACCCTACAGCCTCCTCGCGAGCCTTAATTTATTTATGCATGTTTGCCTTACTTTCCTTGGATGACTTTTTACAAATATTAAGGTTCAGCTGTCTGTCCAGTTTGACCCCTGAGCAGGTTGGATATTCCTCCTTCTCATTAAGCTCTTCACCAAGTTTCAGCTCTATTTTTAACTATTGATCTTGTTGCTTTTGGAGAATGGTGAGGAATCTTTTTTTCTTTTTTTTGGTACAGATTTATAATTATATATACGTTTTCTACATTTTGCATTAAAGATTTGGTGCCCTGAAGTTATCGTTAATGTTTTTCTAACTTTGCTTGATAAATTTTGAAGCAGGAAAAAAAAAGACAATTTGCAAAAAGGTTTTGTCAGTGTTTACGGTATATGTAAAAAACAACCATTCATAAAAGTTAAGAACAGAGTACAACTGAGAGATGAACCCTGTGGGAGACATTCCTTTAGGTTGTTTGTTTTTTTTTTAGAAGTTTTTGATCGACTATATTGAGTTGTGATCAGTCTGTTGTGAGGGAAGCTTTTAATCTAGTAATTGAATCGTTTTTTTTTTCATTCCGATTTGTTGCATTTTTAAGGGGAGCCCTTTCCTCAAAATTATGTCATAGGCTTGCCATAGGTCAATGAGGGTGACAATGGTGTGTGTCTGGTTTTGGAAGCCACCTTGGGATCACAATATCAGTCGAAATAATTGGTCCTCTGTTCTTGTTCCCAGCTTGATCTTGGGCTTACCTTTGAAGCCAGTAGTATAATATTGTATTCAATTTATATATATACATAAATAAGAGAATATTTTTTCTTCTGTTTTCCCATTTGTTACTGCTGTTGTTCTTGTTGCTGCTGTTGTTTTCTATTATATATAATGATTACCATTCACCAAGCGTATGATTACTAATACAGTAACAAATTTAGTACAATGGCAGTGAAAATTACTCTCTTAGCAATCATACGGTTGGTGAATGGTTACTATAATAGTTTTTTCAAGCGTATGATTTGCTAATACAGTAACATTATTAGCAAAATGTCAGGAAAAACTACTCTTCTAGCAATCATACGGTTAGTGAATGGTTACTTTAGTGAAAGGTAACGTTTTTACCGTCTCTCTTTTTTTCATACCTCTTTTTCTTTGCATAAGAACTTGATGGCCAAAAGTTCTATAAAAATTAGAATTTATTTTTAATAGAGTCACTACTCGTAAAACGTTACTTGTTTGGGTTGTTTAAAAAAAAAGTTATTAGTATTGTTATTAATTAGTGATGGCTTTGTCTATATTCAAATGTAACAGTTTCTGTGTATATGTGTAAAGGTAAAGTCACTAAAACGAGGTAGCTTACCTTGGCAAAAGTCTCTAGCAGCGGCCCACGTTAACACTGTCGATGACACAAAAATACAGAGAATTCAGCATTGGTTTCCAGCAGCTCGTACTGGGACGTAATATCACATTCTCTCTGAAGGTCAGTGACGTAGAGGTCGCCTTCTGCGGCACTGGGCACTGCCTCATCCGTGCGAAGAAAAGTACCTGTGCGATAGACAATAATAATCTATAGTCCAACTATCTATCTATCTATCTATCTATCTATCTATCTATCTATCTATCTATCTATCTATCTATCTATCTATCTATCTATCTATCTATCTATCGATCTATCTATCTATCAATCTATCTATCTCTATTTGTCCATCTATCTATCTATCTATCTATCTATCTATCTATCTATCTATCTATCTATCTATCTATCTATCTATCTATCTATCTATCTATCTATCTATCTATCTATCTATCTATCTAGTTAGCTAACTAGCTGTCTGTCTATCGATATATCTATCTATCTACCAGTCTACCTATATATCTGTTTATCTATCTATCTACCTATCTATCTATCTATCTATCTATTTATCTATCTATCTATCTATCTATCTATCTATCTATCTATCTATCTATCTATCTATCTATCCATCTATTTATCTATCTACCTGTCTATCTATCTATCTATCTATCCATCCATCCATCCATTCATCCATCCATCCATCCATCTATCCATATATCTATCTATCTATCTATCTATCTATCTATCTATCTATCTATCTATCTATCTATCTATCTATCTATCTATCTATCTATCTATCTATCTATCTATATATCTATCTATCTATCTATCTATGTATCTACCTATCTATCTATCTATCTATCTATCTATCTATCTATCTATCTATCTATCTATCTATCTATCTATCTATCAATATAGCTAGCTATCTATCTATCTATCTATCTATCTATCTATCTATCTATCTCGCTATTTATCTATCAATCTATCTTTCTATCTAGTTATCTATCTATCTATCTATCTTTCTATCTCTCTGTTCATCTATCTATTTATCTATCTATCTATCTATCTATCTATCTATCTATCTATCTATCTATCTATCTATCTATCTATCTATCTATCTATCTATCTATGTATGTATCTATCTATATCTATCTATCTATCTATCTATCTATTATCTATGTATGTATGTATGTATGTATGTATCTATCTATCTATCTATCTATCTATCTATTTATCTATCTATCTATCTATCTATATATCTATCTATCTATCTATCTATTTATCCATCTATCTATCTATCTATCTATCTATCTATCTATTTATCTATGTACATATCTATCTATCTATCTATCTATCTATCTATCTATCTATCTATCTATCTATCTATCTATCTATCTATCTATCTATCTATCTATCTATCTATTTATCTATCTATCTATCTATCTATCTATCTATCTATCTATCTATCTATCTATCTATCTATCTATCTATCTATCTATCTAATTGGGGAGGGACTGAGCACATAAGAGTTGACACCTCATGAAGAATGGCAGTCACATATTCTTAAGATGACCAGCATCCCAAACGTCGTCCCTGCTCTTTCCTAGCTCACATAATATATGGCTCAAAATGTCTACTACAGTGTCACAAAGTTCTGTGGCTAGTGTGCAACAGCCCCCCCCCTCCACCCCTCCTCTTTGGGCACCATCATTGGCTGGCTGGCTGAACTATGTGAGCGAATCCAACACCAAAATAAAAATGTCTCTCTTCACCAACACACACAACTGTTGGTGGTGGAGGCCGAGGAACATACAACAATGTCAAAGGCTGCGAAAGTGAGAGATGGAAGGACTTTGGATCAGGCTACGACAGACCAAGTGGTAAGCGGCCAGACTCGCCCGGAAAGTAATGGTGACCTACGAGGATTTATACTGCCGCAGAATCCGCAACATGAGAACAACAACAACAACAACAAGAAAAGAGGTGCAAAAAAGTAGAGCCCGGCAATAGCTGAGCCCCACCCCACACCACCACCAATGGGTGCTTTTAAATACCAACGCAGGAGAAGGCAGACCAAAATACAAAGAACTCTGCTCTCCCGATCTGGCTTCCACTTTCACAAAAAACAAGCCATCATGGTTTGAATGCCGTCGGCTTAGAAAACACACGTGTATATCATGGAATGTATCACGTGTATATCATGGAGTGGATTACGTGTATATCATCTAATGGATCACGTGTATATCATTGAATGTATCACGTGTATATCATGGAATGTATCACGTGTATATCATGGAATGGATCACGTGTATATCATGGAATGTATCACGTGTATATCATGGAATGTATCACGTGTATATCATGGAATGGATCACGTGTATATCATGGAATGTATCACGTGTATATCATGGAATGGATCACGTGTATATATCATGGAATGGATCACGTGTATATCATGGAATGTATCACGTCTATATATCATGGAATGGATCACGTGTATATCATGGAATGTATCACGTGTATATCATGGAATGGATTACGTGTATATCATAGAATGGATTACATGTATATCATGGAATGGATTACGTGTATATCATAGAATGGATTACGTATATATCATGGAATGGATTACGTGTATATCATGGAATGGATTACGTGTATATCAGGGAATGTATCAGGTGTATATCATGGAATGGATTACGTGTATATCAGGGAATGTATCAGGTGTATATCATGGAATGGATTACGTGTATATCAGGGAATGTATCAGGTGTATATCATGGAATGGATTACGTGTATATCATGGAATGGATTACGTGTATATCATGGAATGGATCACGTGTATATCATGGAATGGATTACGTGTATATCATGGAATGTATCACGTGTATATCATGGAATGTATTACGTGTATATCATGGAATGGATTGTATATCGGAATGTATATGTATATCATAGAATGGATTACGTGTATATCATGGAATGGATCACGTGTATATCATGGAATGGATCACGTGTATATCATAGAATGGATTACGTGTATATCATAGAATGGATTACGTGTATATCATAGAATGTATCACGTGTATATCATAGAATGGATTACGTGTATATCATAGAATGGATTACGTGTATATCATAGAATGTATCACGTGTATATCATAGAATGGATTACGTGTATATCATGGAATGGATTACGTGTATCATCATAGAATGGATTACGTGTATATCATAAAATGGATTACGTGTATATCATAGAATGGATTACGTGTAT
>JAXRKP010000320.1:40000-47500 GCA_037039925.1 Doris montereyensis | reverse complement strand
GACTTTGCTCAAATTTTTAGAAAATTGTTCAACCGTTGGCGAGGCTTGGACCCTCAACCTTTTGGTTGAGAGGCCGCCACCACCTTGCCTCTGGACTACCGAGTCCCCCTGAACAAGGATAAATACAGAAACTATGATTGTTCATAATGATTGACTCCTCACGTTATCTTGAAGAGAAGGAACAACCAAACAAAACACATATGATATCAAACAGAGGTTTGCATTTTGTGACGCAATAGGCACTAAGCCCATCTGTACAGATCTTTAAGTCGTACTGTAGTTTTTTCAAATATTTTCAAGAAAGGTTTAAGTCAAAATACCATTATTTGTGCAAGGAGTGCTATTAGTATTACTTTCTCTTTATCACACAGACACAGATCGCAATAATAAAAACGATCAAACGATTCATGAAAGGAGTTTTGAAAACAAGACCATCCTTACCCAACCTTACGTTCGAAGATACCCAGAAACCCAGATACTGAATTGACAGTTAAAAAGAATGGGGCCCATCTTGTTCGTTGTCTCTCAAATAAGCGTCTCTGAAAGCGATCTTTCTTCTTATGCTTTTGTCAGCAAGAGTGGGTAGCACAATTGTCAATATACATAAATTACATTGTTGTGAGCTGGTAACCACGACGACACTGGTTCAACCCCCACGGCTGGCACAGGTGTTCTTTTTCTAGCTTAGTACTCTTAGGAAAGGTACTTCCCTCTGCTTTCCTCACTTGATTTAGGTGTGAATAAGTACCCAGCCATAGGTAGAGAAACATCTTGTCAGAGTGTTATCACATAAAGACTAACAGGCTTGTGCACTGTATGCTTCGCCGGGAGTTGAGAGAAGGACCTTGAATGAAATGGTCTGCTGGTGGATAAATGATGTACAGTCGGTGAGCCTGCACGTGTGCGAGGATACAGACTATAAATCCATCTTTATCTTTATTTTTATCTTTTTGCAGGTACATTGGGTTTTTTCTGGAATCGGATATCCGAATCTCTAATAGATCTTACAAAAACCTCTAAGAAATATAAACTCACCCTATACATTATTTTACCTTTCTATATGAAGGATCCTAGCCTGAACACCGTGGAATTATATACTTGACGTGGCTATAATATAATGTCGTTTTATGATTGTAATTTCCGCTGATAAATCGTGCTGTTGTTATAATTGCGCCTGTTCCAGCTTGTTTATTTTGTTCTATTTATGTGGACCCCCCACCCACTGAGTTGCTGTATGATAAGATTGGTCTCACTTATGTTTCATCGCAATTCTTCTTTTTTCGGATGTATGGTGGCAATAACGTGTTTATCTCTCTACGAAAGAGAGGTTTTGTTTGCATTCTTCGTAATGCAATCGACATGCTTTCTTTCTTTCTTTATCAGTTCCCATTCTACCTTTCGGTGTATGGGTTCAGATGCCCGAGATGATCTTTTTCAGAATGCCCTGTCCTGGCATTTTCTATTTCCTTCCAAAATGTTAAATTTCTATGCTTCAATGCCTCTTTTATATCTTCTTCCACTTTCTCCGAGGTTTGCCTTTTGGTCTTTAACCTTGGGCTTTAGCACTGTATACTGATTTAGCTATTCTATTGTCCTTCATTCTGTTTACACGCCCAAACCATCTCAATTGATTTGTTTCTATCTCAGTTTTTATGCCATCTGCTTTGGTTTGATCTCTTATTGTTGTGTTTCTGATTTTGTCTCTTTTAGTTTTCCCTACTACTCTTTTTAAATATTTCATTTCAGCTGCTTGTACTCTACTGTATTCTTTACTGTCTAAGGTCCAGGTTTCACTGCCATAGAGGAGAGTAGGACAATAAACTGTATGGTATACTGCCATTTTGGTTTTTGTTGACAATTCTTACTTACCTACAAATGCCTTTCCTAGATGGTTATATATTGCACTTGCCTTTTTGGATTCTCTGGCTGGTTTCTTCTCTAAGTTTTCCCTCTGAGTTAATCATTACTCCTAGGTAATTGTAGCTTTGAACTTGTTCTAAATTATCCCTGCTCAATTTAAGATTTTGTGTTTTAGCTTCCTAGTTACTGGCATTGTTTTGGTTTTCTTTGCATTTACTCTCATTCCTCTTTTATTTAGTTCATTGTTCATAATGTTGATATTCGACTGAAGGTCACTTTCTGATTTTCCAAACAGAACTAAAGCATCGGCAAATGAAAGCATTGATACATTTACTGGTTTGAACTTCCACATAGCTACATTCATTTTCTTCATTTTTGAGGATGCGACTGAATCCATAAATGTGATAAACAAAAGAGGACTTAGGATACAACCCTGTCTTACTCCTATATCTACATCAAATTCTGCAGATATGTTTCCAGCTTCTCTCACTGCACATGTTGGTTTATTGTAAAAACGTTTAATGGCTTCTATTAAATTTTGCTCTACATTGTGTTCTTTTAAGGAATGCCATAGTTCGTCCCTCCTCACATTGTCAAATGCTTTTTCTAAGTCAATAAAACACAGGTGCAGGCCAATGTTTCTCTCAAGGAATGTTTCTATTATTTGTCTATTTGTAAATATGTGGTCTTGTACATTTCTTCCTGGTCTAAATCCACTCTGATGCTCTTCAATCTGATCCTCTACTCTTTTCCTTAGTCTCATTTCCAGTATCCTGGCATATACTTTTCTTGGAATGCTAAGTAATGATATCCCTGTATAGTTTGAGTATTCCATAGTTGATCCTTTCTTATGTATTGATACTACCGTTCCCTTTTTCCAGTCGTCTGGCACCTGTTTGGACTTCCATGCTTGTTTGCATATTGCATGTAGTAGTTTGTCTGCCTCTCTCCTTGGTTTTTAATCATTTCTGGATAAACTTGATCTGCTCCGGGGGCTTTTCCTAATTTCACTTTTCTTATAGCTGTTTGGATTTCTTCCATTGATATATCTGCAACTTCAACTGTCTCCTGTGGATTACTTGTTACTTTTACTAATTGATCTCTAGTCCTTGTTTCATACATTCTGGAGAGATTATGTAATTTGTGAAAATGCTTTCTCCATGTTTCCATGATTTCGTTGTCTTCTTTCATTATTTCTCATTTGGCATTCTTAATTTGTGGTATTGGGCATGATTTGGTCTTTCTCATGGTCTTCATTCGCCCCCTCCCCCACCAGAACAGCTTTTGATTTCCTTGATAGCTTTCTTGAAGTCTTTATGAAACTCTTCCCATTGTTCCTATTTTGCTTTCTTAACTTCCTCTTTGGCGACAGTTCTTTTATTCACATAATTTATCATATCCTCTGGTCTCTTTGTTTGCGAGTATTTCTTCCAGGCATCCTTCTTTTCTTTGATCTTAATCTTAACGTTCTCATTCCACCATGCTGTTCCTTTCCTATCTCCTTTAATTTATTTCCTACCACAAAGCTCTTCAGACAACTGAGTGTTTCTTGATACATCTGCCACTTTTCTTCTATTGTGCTATCAGTCTTCCACTGATAAATCTTTTTATCCTAGATTGGTATACCTGTTTTACTACTGGTTTATTTAGTTCCTCTATTTTGAGTTTAGTAGCTTTCTTCTCTTTCTTTTTTGTTTGTTTTCCTCAGTCAGTAATCTCATTTTGGCAATCACTAAGTGATGATCACTAAACATTTCTGCTCCTCTGTTTACTCTTGCATCCATTGTACTGTAAAAAAAGGAGCTGCTAACTATTATGTAGTCTATCATTTTCTTTTCACACCTGTCTTCATTTACTCTTGTATACTTGTGGATATCTTTATGAGGAAAAAAGGTGTTGGCTATTTTCATGTTATTCTTTTGGGCAAAAAATCTATTAGTCTCTCTCCATTTAGAGAAGTTGTTGTCTCTCCTTCTTTACCTATTACTCCTCCTGACGTTTATACATTGTTGCCTTCTCTAGCGTTTAAATCTCCTAAAACCATTAGTTCCTGTTTGGTTTAAGATTCTCTGCAGCCATTTGTAAATCGTTTTCGAAGATATCTTTTTCTTCTTTAGTTGCGTCTTCGTTTGGTCCATAAGCTATTAATAATTTAATGTATCGTCGTTTTGGTTTAATATTTACCCCTAATAGCCGCGGGCTTATAAATTTCCAACTTTCTAGCAGCTTTTCATGCCTTTTATGCACTAGAGGCCTACTCCTACTCTAGCTCTATCTTTGACATGTACTCCTGAGAAGATTAAAATATGATTCGGTCTTACATTTTCTATTCCTTGTCCTTTTTTCTTTGTTTCTGTAATAGCCAAAATATCTACTTTGAATTTTTCAATTTCTTCAACTAATTCTAACTCTTTTCCATTTATTGCCCTAACGGTCCATGTTCCAAAAATCACAGTCCGTATTCGTTTCTAATTTCGTCTTCGAAAGATCAAGCCGGTTATACTATATTCATTTTTCTCTGAATCTGTTTGTTTGGATAAGCAGGGGTTAGCCTACTGTACCTAGGTAGATGATGGGGCTGCCATCTTGAGGCCCCCTTACCAGGCCTTGTTATTTTCTGTCAAGGTTAACTCACTTAGCCTTTGGTCAGTCAAGACCTGCCTGCAACGCAGCAGATTGTTCTTTTCAGGGTATATCCCTTAAACTTTGGTCAGCCAAGACCTGCCTGCAAGGCAGCAGGAGACTCGTGGAGGGCGGGATCACCTACTCTCCGTACATGTGCCTACCTGTCCACTGTCCAGATCAACATGCTCGTTCCATTAACTATTGTTCATCAATTGTGACCCCTAGATAAGTTGCTGAGCGTGTACATGTCCAGTTTCTCTTTGTGTATGTAATATGTTGACGATCGAGGTCCCTTGTGTTAGTTATGCGTATCACTTGGCATTTTCACTTCCGTTTCCTTTCCCAGCCCTGAACCTGATTTTCTTGGAGGTATTTAGCATCGGCTGGGCTTTCAATCTTTCTGTACAACAAGAGGCTGTCACTGTCACCAGCAAATAATCGTAATTTGGTGTTTTCCTCAGCCCATCGGGCACATCATTATGTAGACCAGAAAAAGCAGAGCCCAAGCACTGTTCTCTGAGGCACTCCAGATTTAACCCGAGCCGGTTCTGATTCTTTTGCCATCAAACAAACACTAACGTTTGGGTTCTGTTTTTTGAGAAAAGTTTCGATCCATTTGTCGTGTTTCCTGCGACGCTATAAGAGTTTATTATTGAAGTATATCAACAACAAAAATTAATTTAAAAATAAGTAGGATGCGTTTGCATGTATCTACGAGGAGGGGGTGGGGGTGGGGAGGGGTCGTTAGGAATCCACCTGGAAGCCAAAGGGGCTATCAGCCTGGAGAAGTTTAGGATTCCTTTTTTTAAGACAAAATAGTTAGAAAAGATAAAACAATTACGGACTAATGATGTTTAACTGTTCATCAGTTAGAAGAGACGGCATTTGCCTATCTTTACATTCTGGGTAGATGAATTAGAGAAGTCATGATATACTCTGGCATTAACCTAGATCAATGGAACTCCTTTAGAATAAGAATCGACCATTAGAACTGTTTTATCAACCCCATGGATACGAACTCTGGAAATTTAAATATGTTCTGCTGTATTGTCTCATCACGAATGATGTAGGGACGCATATCATAGGTTGGGTCCTGATAAAGGCATTTTAACCACAAATCGGACAAATCTCCTTTATTGAACTACTGTATGGAGCAGTTCATTCCCTTCATATTGCTACCATAAAAATTTCAGTATCGATTCTTTCATTTTATACGATTTGTTTTAGAAACGATACTGGCTTAACCTTCAACACGTCGATTGTACTCTACAAGTCGGAAGTTTGGCTAAAGTTTAACAAGTTCGTACTCATTTTAATTATCATAAAGTGCTCTATCAGAAAATATATACTCTCTAGGAATTATTTTACAATATTAACTAAGATCGGCCTTTTATTTTTAAAATGCCATCCGACATGAGTATAAGGGACCCGGAGCAGTCGAAATAGGGTGGACGTTTCATAGTATTATACTATATTTTCTAGGGTTTACATGCGAAAAAAACCATTCAAATAACAGAGAAAAATGTTTTAAAGGCGATTTTCTCAAAATGTTACTTTTTGACCGTGATTTGCGATTTTCTTCTTTATCTATCGTCCGATTGCCCCCAAATGTGATATATAACATCTATGAAGCAATACAAAATTTCGTCCAGTAGCGATTTTTGATATCTTTTCAGGTTTTTGCAAATTTATTTTTGTTTTGTGATTAAATTTGCAAATTTAAAAAAAAAATTCATAAAATCAAAACTGTTTAATTTATCAAAATACGCTATTGGATGCAGCTATATAATGAACCGAATCCCCTGTGTGCAAAGTTACAGCCAAGCTTGTTAAAAAATTATAAAAAATTGCAATAAAATCCAAGATGGTGACGTTCCCATGGCAACCACAAGATAAAAGAATAATCAAAACATTTTTTCAGCTTATTTAGACATGCCGAGTACAACGATAGTAGTTAAAATTGTCTATATTAAATATATATATTTTTTTTTAAACTGTTCAGGACCCTTCTTTTTTTGTTGTGGAAATGGGTGTACGGTTAAATAAAAGCGAGTGGGGTTTTTGTTTTCAAGTTGTTGATATTGGTTGTCTTCTCTTAACATTTACTTTTTCTGCGTCTTTCGATCCATATGCTGTCCGATGATTAAGCTCTGCCCTCAAGGCATTTTTGGATTCGCCTATTTTCCAACTCGCTGCCGAATCTCATGCAGGTATTGATTGGTGTTAACAAACCTGACTAAAACAAATGTTTACATTTCTGTAACCACTCATGAGTTCCATTTTCATTTCGATTTCGATTCTGATTTTACCCACATCCACAACCAAGGTGCTCTCAAGAGTCAGGTAGGATTTAAAAAATTTTTTTTTTGAAAACCCGAACTGCCCTCTAAACAGCCAAGGGATCTTCAACGTGCACAACGTGTTGTGATCTGCACATGGGGCCTCCTTTTCATCCTCTGTCCCCGAGGGGACTAATTGTTGATTTGGATCAAGCAGGTGGGTTTTACTTGAAAAACTCGAGAACATGTTTCAACCTTCTTGGCTTGAACCAACGACCTTTTGGTTGAGAGGCCGATTTTTTACCTTTTGACTACCGAGTCCCCCGTTCTATTTCGCATGGCGGATTTCATCGCTAGTCGATACTTGGAAATATGAAAAAAACAAAACAATACTAACGATGACATACACCAAAAACAATTGAAACAATAGTAACGATGACATACATCAAAAACAATTGAAACAATAGTAACGATGACATACACCAAAAACAATTGAAATAATAGTAACGATGACATACATCAAAAACAAATAAAACAATAGTAACGATGACATACATTTAAAAAAAACAAAACAATAGTAACGATGACATACATCAGAAACAAATAAAACAATAGTAACGATGAAAGACATCAAAAACAAATAAAACAATAGTAACGATGACATACATAAAAAAAACAACAATATGAACGATGACATAATTAAAAAAACAATAGTAACATGACATACATAAAAAAC
>JAXRKP010000320.1:22500-25000 GCA_037039925.1 Doris montereyensis | reverse complement strand
CCACCTATGAGCTTTATTTCGTACTTACTGGGTGGGGTGGAGAAGATTTAGAAATGACATTTATTGCACGTTTTATCTTTATATAATATCTATAGACTCGTTGATTTTCCCTGGTCTGAGGAAAGATGTCGGTCTTTAAAGGTCAAGCCCTGACGGTGAGAAATATTTTTTAGTATTTTGAGTAAACCACTCACCCAAACCCCCCGCCTTTCTCTGGTCCAGGTAGGTGGATTACGTCAGTCCCATGAATTTACGACACTCTTGCAGGCAATATGTTAAATGCAAACAAAATATTGACCCTACCAGGAGATTCGATATTCTGATGAGGGAAACAGTCAATTTTGTTACTTACTTATCGTGAAAATAAATTGTTCCCTTGGGTAGTAGACAACCCTGTCACCACGAGCCATTTGATTTCTAAATAGATACATTCATCACGACAATATATTTAAAATATGACACGTTCTTCATAATTGAGCAAAATAAGAGCCAGAGGTAATGTGTTAGTCTCTCAACTACTAAGTCATGGGTATTTTGTCCAAACAGATTGAAAGACAAACGTGAGTTCAGATTGAGAGCTTTAATACAGATATATCCCACCACCACACACCCTTCCAAATTACAACAGTCTGTGCACGATACAGTAGCTGTTTACAGTGCAGACCGGGCAATATTTTAAATAATCCCACACCTCCCCGCCCCCCAGAGAAAGAAAAAGCCGAGAGACAGAGAGAGAGAGATGTGTATGTGGGTAGAGAGAGAAAATCAACATCAAAATCAAATCTTCATAATGTTTTGTTGTGTTCTTTCTTTTGTCTGTCACGTGTTGAAATGTCACCATAGAATGAGATGGAAGTGAATGTTTTGAATGAATGAATCATGAATATAATAATTGTGTAACGCCATGGAAAGGTGCCTTCTGGACAATAGAGTTATTTTTTTAAAAATCTTATATTATTTGATCTTATTACGCAATACCGAATACTGATATCCTTTCCATGAGGTGGTCTACGTAGGAACTGCTCCCCTTACCTGACATTGGAGTACGGTACCGTACCACGTTATTTCATATGAACTCACACTCACTTTGACGACACTCACACCTTTGACAACACTCACACCTCTATCTGACGACATTCACCTCATTTGACGACACTCCACCTCACTCTGACGACACTAGATTCACTTTGACGACACTCACACCTCACTTTGACAATCACTCACACCTCACTTTGATCGAACTCACTATCGTCACTTTGACGACACTCACACCTCACTTTGACGACCTCACACCTCACTTGACGACACTCACACTCACTTTGACGACACCACCTCACTTTGACGACACTCACATCTACTTTGACGACTACTACTACTACGACACTCACACCCTCACTCTGACGACACTACTACTCACTTTGACTACACTCACATCTCACTTTGACGACACTCACACCTCACTTTGACGATACCACCTCACTTTGACGACACACATCTCACTTGATGACAACACTCACTCGGATGTGACACTCACACCTCACTTTGACGATGTCACACCTCATTATGACGACACTCATTGACGACACTCACCTCCTTGACCTTCCCACCTCACTTTGATGACACTCACACCTCACACCACTTTTATTACACTCACACCTCACTTTGACAAAACTCACACCTCACTTTGATGACACTCACACCTCACAATGTACGAGACTCACACCCTCATCACATCAATGGTCACCTTTGATGACCATAACACCTCACTTTGATGACACTCCACCACTTTGAAATCATGCCTGTATCGTTATTGTGTGACTCAGAAAGGCGGCACTCACACCTCACTTTGCTGAACTACACTCTCTTTGAACTGTCACTCTCACCTCACTTAGACCTTCACACCTCAGTTTGTATTTCCACTCACTAGTTGACGATCTACTCACACCTCACTTTATTATTAGATACTCACCTCACTTACTACACTACACTCACTACCTCACACTACTCTGACGACACTCACACCTCTCTCTGACTACTACTACTACTAACTTGACCTCCTACTACTACTACTACGACTACTACTACTACTACTACTCACACCTCACTACGACTCTGACTACTATTACTGACGACACTCACACCTCATTACGACACTCACACCTCACTTGACGACACTCACACCTACTTTGACGACACTCACACCTCACTCTGACGACACTCACACCTCACTCTGATGACACTCACACCTCACTTTGACGACACTCACACCTCACTTTGACGACTACTCACATCTCACTTTGACGACACTCACTTTGACGACACTCACACTATTTGACGACACCACTCACCTCACTTTGACGACACTCATACCTCACTTTGACGACAATCACACCTCACTTGACAAAACTAAACTCCTCACTCTGACGACTCACACCTCACTTTGACGACACTACACTTCACTCTGACGACACTCACACTACACTTTGACGACTACTACTAC
>JAXRKP010000320.1:7500-15000 GCA_037039925.1 Doris montereyensis | reverse complement strand
GGAAACTTCCGAACTCTTCGACTCCCATCAAAAAGGATCTCTCAATGTATCACTTCATCTCCTTCCTGGTTGTCCATGTCCCCGTCCGTTTGACACCCCTTCATTCAATCATTATTTTCTGTCTTTGATGTCTCCTCACGTGTCCAAAATCTGTTGCTCAGAAAAATCCCAAGGGAAGTGACTTTAACACGTTAACAAGGCAAATCAAGAAAAACGCAACTCTCAAATTAAAGCTGAGGCTGTCGCTCGTGGGTGTTGTTACATTATCCCCCTCCTAGCGTACTAAAAAAGTGAAGCTAGCTATTAACAGAACCAAAAAACATCGACTCAAATTACATTGAAATCTTGAGGGAAGGCGTGAAAGCGCCAAGGGAAGGTATGACACTAAAGGTTTTCTGACAGTAGAAGTGTCAAACAACAGGATTGATTAGTTAAATTAGATGTCTTCAAGTTAGAGGCCTGTGGTAGTTCTGCAATAGGAGTCCATCTCCCCAGATTGAACTTGGATCTTAAGCGAGCTGGCGCACATTCAAACCACACAGTAATATTTCCTTTCCGCCTGCTTGAGCATGATCAGGACTTCTGTGGCATGTGGTATGAAACGGGGATAGCAGATCATCAACTCGAGGAACCGTTGAGGGGCGATCAGCAGGCAGAGTATTGGGTTGGAGAAACGCTACTCTATATCTGGTAGTGGATGTATCCCTTTCGGAAGTCCCACAATGTCCAAGGAAATCCAGCTAACTTCCCGACACAAAAGACACATTTTGTCTTGTTGATGACCGTTCAGTTTGTCGAGAGCAGTTGGAGAAGCTGTCGGAGTTAATCAAGGTACTTGTCATGTGAGCAACTCGCAACCAAGATGTCATGAATATAGCGGCGTACGGGGTATTTCTCGCTGAATGCCATCCATGAGCCTTTGAAATACTCTTCAAAAACAAACGACATTCGCAGGAATACATACAATCCAAACGGCGTTATGTTTGCTGCTGTATTGGGGGTGGAGGATTGTGTCATGGGAATTAATTGATGGTAGCCTCTAACCAGGTCAATCTTAGAAAAAAATATTGCACCCTGAGAGATGGCTGTTGAAATCTTGAATATGGGGTGGAGGGCACCGATCATCTTTGGTTGCAGCGTCGAGTTTCCTTATAATCGCCACTTGGTCGCCATTGGCCATCTGACTTGGGAATCACATGAAGCGGTGAGGCCCATGGAGAATCATATCGACTAAAGATATCCATATTTTCCATCTTGGAGAATTCGGTTTTTGAGCAGTCAGCTTTTCTGTGTTTAGGACGTCGTGCACGAGTGTAGAAAGGTGGTCCGTGTGTGATAATGTGATGCTCCCCACCATGTTTGTAGACGGTAGAGTCAAAATGTGTGATAATGTGATGCTCCCCACCATGTTTGTAGACGGTAGAGTCAAATGTGTGATAATGTGATGCTCCCCATCATGTTTGTAGACGGTAGAGTCAAAATGTGTGGATAATGATGCTCCATGCTAGAGTCCTCACCATGTTTGTAGACGTTTGTAGAGTAGAGTCAAATGTGATGTGTGATAATGTGATGCTCCTCACCATGTTTGTAGACGGTAGAGTCAAAATGTGTGATAATGTGATGCTCCCCACCATGTTTGTAGACGGTAGAGTCAAAATGTGTTGTGATGTTCCCCACTGTTTGTAGACGGTTGGAATAACTGTTGGACGGTAGAGTTCAAAATGTGTTGTGATAACAAACTCAAGTATGTTTACCGGGAGACCTGCAAAAGCCATCAGGTGAACAAAAAGTTCTTCACAGACAGGGTGTAACTTTGCCTTGAAATCAGTTCATGAGCAACAACAAAATCATCTCCAAGAATGAGGCGTATAACCTCTACCTGATGCCATAAGTGAAGACTTGTTTGGGCTTCATTTTCAAAGTAATGATGCGCTTGCCCCAGGTCGGATGGAAGTTCCATTGGCAGCGGAAAATGGAATTAGAAAGATTGAAGAAGTGGTTGTCTTTCGGTCGTGGGTTGAAGGCTGGATATATTGAGACATCAGCACCAATGTCAATCAAGAATGATAATCTCAAGCGCCTATTATAAGCTGAACATGTTTGAGTCTGAGTTTGTTTTTTGGAGATCAAAGAGGACAAATTTGCAGTCAGGCAACGCTCTAAGCGTCTTTTTGTGCCAAGAAGCTAGCGTGTCACTCAAACGTAATCTCATTTCTTCGCCTGTGTGCCCAAAGTGTGTTGAATAGTTCTTCTCTATGACATTTACATAAATAGAATGTTCAATTATGAACTCAACCAGGACACGACGCAATGAGGTTTGTTTTGTTGGTTTACTTTTTGTAAGTTATCGGTTTTGCTCAAAATTTGTTAAATTTCAAGTTTGCTTTATAATACATTTATGCTAAATATAGAAAAACCAGGTAGCCATAAAAGGTCACCCAAAACAAGCATATTGTTCACTGAAATTCTTCGATAATAGCAACATTGATGTATCTTGAAATCATTTTTTTTAAAAGTTTTTAAAATACAGGACAAAATAACTGGCCCTAACGCTCAGATTACATGCCTCATCCCCTTAGCCCAATAACCCTTTCAATATTCCACAAAGCCTGTCTCGATGTTTAAATACTAACAGGAAATGGGAGCATCGATATAATATGTGACTGCTGTTGTCATACAATCTAAAAGTAATCTCTTTTTTTTAGTTGAATAAAGTGCTCAGTGAGGTGAAACCAAAGGAGGCTATCACTACCAGTGACAACGTGGACGTCTACTTCAAGCCAAGGTTCTAGGGTCGAGTTTTAATGAGGGCAGATTTCAAATTGTAATGTATGTTTAGGCAAATAGTTTTTTTTTTCTTCTTTTTGTTGTTATTTATTGTTGAATTTATTCTATGGTGGGGTTGTTTTTGGGGGATGGAGGGAGGAGGATGGGGCGGGATTGTTTAAAAAAAAAGAACTAATCATTAGATCCAACAAGGCTGGGTATAGCGCCAAGTATACGAAAGGCTATCAGCTTCAGGGTACACATGTCGCTGCCCTGATAGATGTAAGGCGTTATTTCGGCAAGAAATACATATATTTATATCCAAATTCTGAGGTTGCTGAAAACGGCAGACGTAGAGAATAAGCAAATGGGTCAGACGACCACAACATGTTAATCAAATTCTTTGGTTTTGAGCAGACAGAAACGGTACATCGCCTCGATTACCTCACATAAACTATGCACACAGCCATGTATTTATTTATATATATATATATATATATATATATATATATATATATATATATATATATATATATATATATATATATATATCTATATATATATATATATATATATATATATATATATATATATATATATATATATATATATATAAGTCTCATCAAATTTTGAATTCAGCAGCAAAATGTAACAAAATATGGCTTGACACAGAAACGATAAGGGGCAGATCAAGAAGGGGGTCAAGTTCATCGTGGAGAAGAGAGATTGAGTTGGGGATGGGAAGATCTCGATTGACATGAAGAGAGCTAAAGATCTTGGCACAGGTTAGGATGAATTGACAACTCTGTTGTTACAGCTTTGTGCTCCACAAGGGGCCGAGAGGCTGAGTAGAACGAACTGAATGGAAGCAATTAATGTTGGGGGATCGGAAGCTGTTGGTTTCTTCTTAAGTGCTTTGAAATGGCACCACGTAACGAGACAGTGTTGGTGATCTTGCTTGAGAACGACGTCACATTTCTAGGCTTGGTAAACGAAAGAGTCCAACAGTAATTATTATAGATTATCCAACAGCAATACTAATAGTGCTGTTTGTTTTCTTATACTGCTAAAGGCTCCAACACGCAACGAGAAAGTGCTGTTTGTTTTTCTTGTTGAGAACAGCAATGACTATTATAGTGCTGTTTGTTTTCGTACTGCTAAAGACTCCAACAGCAATGACTATTATAGTGCTGTTTGTTTTCGTACTGCTAAAGACTCCAACAGCAATGACTATTATATGTTTGTTTTCGTACTGCTAAAGACTCCAACAGCAATGACTATTATAGTGTTGTTTGTTTCATTACTGCTAAAGACTCCAACAACAATGACTATTATAGTGCTGTTTGTTTTCGTACTGCTAAAGACTCCAACAACAATGATTATTATAGTGCTGTTTGTTTTCGTACTGCTAAAGACTCCAACAACAATGATTATTATAGTGCTGTTTGTTTTCGTACTGCTAAAGACTCCAACAACAATGATTATTATAGTGTTGTTTTCGTACTCTAAAGACTCCAACAACAATGATTTATAGTGCTGTTTGTTTTCATAACAACAATGACTATTATAGTGTTGTTTGTTTTCGTGTTATAGTGCTGTTTGTTTTCGTACTGCTAAAGACTCCAACAACAATGACTATTATAGTGCTGTTTGTTTCGTACTGCTGGCACTGTACCACGTCCTACCTGTTCTGTTAAGTTGTTGAGGCAGTTGAACAAAGTACACGTGCCTGTAAAAACGTGATTCCTGTGTCTTATTACGATGTTGCCTTTATGTATATTTGCGAAGTGTCTGGACAATTATACATGTATTTACAGGTATCATACACGTTTTTGATAAGACTTTGAAATGTCATTGAGTTTCGTGACTGTCTAGACTTGTCTTAGAACTTAACCAGCCCTAAGCTTTAGTCACAGGTTGATATTGGAATGTAATCGACTGTCCTTTTAGTAGTAGACAAGCTCTCGTAAGTTTTGACAATTTTGAATGTAGGCAATAAAGACTAACCCCTCCCCCCCCCTTCATAACATATATAACACATAAATGGTTCAGGTAGGGTTTGATGCATACAAAATGCAAACAGTTAAAAACATGAAATTTGAAAACAAAAATATTGTAGATACAATGATATACAAAACCCTAAATACCAGGAAAGGATGTGGCAAATTATATATTTATGCTGCTATAGTCCAAAGCAAACCATTACAAAGCTCTTTGATCTCTTTGCAACCCCAGTTCCAACTTACCTTTTGTTTGTCTATTTTTTTTTGTGTTTGCATAATTTGACTGGATTCTAACCAATCGAAATCGGTTGTGTGCTTTAGAAATGTAGTATGCCATTATACGAAAATATTTGCATGATTTTAAGGAGGAGAAGTTGTGTCCAAAGTTTGCATAAGTACCATTCGTCAATGAGATCTCGTCGGTAATTATTGACCATGTAAACATCGTGAACTCTTTGTTATTAAAATTTGTCTTTTTACTCTCAGGATCGATTAAAAAATTTCTGTGCCAGTAAGAAATGCGAGGGACAAGCGTTTTTTCTGATAATGAAACGAGGCTTTGTACAGCTCTGACATAAACATGGGGACTCAGTAGTCCAGAGGCAAGGTGTCGGCCTCTGAATCAAGTGATCGTGGGTTCAAGAAAATGTTATCAAGTTTTCCTAGAAAAATGTCCCCTCTCCTCCCCCTGGTCCTGGTAGGTGGATAGACATCTAGTCTCATCGGAGACGGACGATAAATAAGAGGTCCCGTGTGAGGATCACAATACTCCATGCACGTTAAAGATCCATTTAACTGTATACAAGGCAGTCCGCATAATCGAAACTCCTACTAAAAACTCCAGAGATCACCTTAGTTGTGGATGTGGATAAACTAAATCATTATTTTTTATTTTTTTTGGATCCTGTTCCCAGAATTGCTGTCCATAATCCTTACAATGGTGACATGCCTTAATTGTGCACAGATCTACCTCTTGGTCGTTTGCTGCATGTGACATTGAGCTTTGTTTATGTGACATTGAGCTTTGTTTATGTGACATTGAGCTTTGTTTATGTGACATTGAGCTTTGTTTATGTGACATTGAGCTTTGTTTATGTGACATTGGGATTTGTTAATGTGACATTGAGCTTTGTTAATGTGACATTGAGCTTTGTTAATGTGACATTAAGCTTTGTTAATGTGCCATTGAGCTTTGTTAATGTGACATTGAGCTTGTTAATGTGACATTGAGCTTTGTTAATGTGACACTGAGCTTTGTTTATGTGACGTTGAGCTTTGTTACTGTGACATTGAGCTTTGTTAATGTGACATTAAGCTTTGTTAATGTGCCATTGAGCTTTGTTAATGTGACATTGAGTTTTGTTAATGTGACATTGAGCTTTGCTTATGTGACATTGAGCTTTGTTTATGTGACATTGAACTTTGTTTATGTGACATTGAGCCTTGTTTATGTGACATTGAGCTTTGTTTATGACATTGAGCTTTGTTTATGTGACATTGAGCTTTGTTTATGTGGACATTGAGCTTTGTTAATGTGACATTGAGTTTTGTTCATGTGACATTGAGCTTTGTTAATGTGACATTGAGTTTTGTTAATGTCACATTGAGCTTTCTTAATGTGACATTGAGTTTTGTTAATGTGACATTGAGCTTTGTTAATGTGACATTGTGCTTTGTTAATGTGACATTGAGCTTTGTTTATGTGACATTGAGCTTTGTTTATGTGACATTGAGCTTTGTTAATGTGACATTGAGCTTGTTAATGTGACATTGAGCTTTGTTAATGTGACATTGAGCTTCCTTAATGTGACATTGAGTTTTGTTAATGTGACATTGAGCTTTGTTTATCTCCATCTCAATCGTGGGTTGGGTTGTATTGTTGTTGACTTGTTTTCTTTTTGCTTTCGGTCTTTATGTAATTTTGGGGAGGGAGGGAGTGGCTAGGGGCTTTTTTGGGGGAAGGGTGGGGGTACAGAGTTTTTTGTTGGGGGAGGGGGGTGGTTGAGGGGTTTTTTCTTGGGGAGTGGGAGGGGGTTGGTTGTAGGTTTTTTGTTGGGGAGGGGGTTGTCAGAGTTTTTTGTTGGGGGGAGGGGGTTCGTTGTAGGGTTTTTTGTTGGCGAGGGGGAAGGGGGGGGGGGTGTAGGCGTTTTTTATGTTTGGTAGGGGGCGGTGTTGGTTGTGGGGTTATTTGTTGAGGAGGGAGGGGGTGGTTGTGGGTTTTTTGTTGTTGGGGAGGGAGGGGGTGAGTTGTGGGTTTTTGGTTGTTGGGGAGAGGGGGTGTTTGTGGGAGGGGTTTTTGTTGGGGAGGGGGGTTGGTTGTGGGAGGGGGTTTTTGTCTGGGTTAGGGGGGTTGGTTGTGGGTATTTTTGTTAGGGAGGGGGGGGGGGGAGGGGGGTTGTTTAATGTTTGAAAAATGAAAGTTGAAAACCGTGTGCACAAATTGAGACACAGATCTGTGCCTCCTTGTTGATCATAATTGATGCCATTGGAAATCAATCGGGACTAAAAGGAAAAATAATGACAAGAGCAGAGATCAATGAAATCTCACTGACCAGCTACTGCTTCTCGTTAATGAATTTTAGAGAGACCAAACATTTGTTCTTAAAACCAGTACAATAGTTACAAATATTTATTTGACGCAAAATGCCAAAATCTGAAGAAAAAAGATATGTAATTTAATTTGCATAAATAAATTATTGTTAACTTTGATGCAAATAATAATAATATAACG
>JAXRKP010000032.1:695000-715000 GCA_037039925.1 Doris montereyensis | reverse complement strand
TAGTGGGTTCGAGCCCCGCTAATGGTTGACAAAATTTTCCCGATTTTATTCGAGCAACATGTACTTCCCTGGTCCAGGTAAATAGATGGACACCTAATCCTAACGGAGTCGGATGATAATAAGGAGGTCCCGTGCATAGATCACAGCACTCGGTGCACGTTAAAGATCCCTTGCTCTGTGCACGTTAAAGATCCCTTGCTCTGTGCACGTTAAAGATCCCTTGCTCTGTGCACGTTAAAGGTCCCTTGGCTGTTTACAAGGCAGTCCGGCAAAATTAAAAATCCTACCAAAAACCCAGAGATCACCGTAGTTGTGAATGTGGGTAAATCAAATCAAATAAAAAAAACTATCCAAATTAGATATTATATAATTCAAGCGAGACGTTATCTTTCATTTCATCTTTTCACCAGCTGTCAACCATGGTCATATGTGGGCTTTGTTTTCTGGTTGCCGTTGCAGTCGTAGTTTTTATCCTGTGGACGATTTTCAAAAAATGTGATGGAGATCTTACACTCATGTGGAAGGAAAATACGGCAACAAGATTGGTGAGCATAGACTTTTGATATTTTATTGATATTCAGGGGAGCCTTCTCTTTTAGCTGTGTTTAGAATATATAACTTGTAGTGGCGGGTATTTTTGGTGTTGTTCGTCAATTGTAAGTGTAAAAATAAACCGTGAGGCAAGGCGCATGTTAAAAGACAGTTCGTCTCTGGGTTTTGGTAGGATTTTTAATTTTGCCCGGACTGCCTTTTAACGTGCACCGAAGTGTGTGATCTATACACGGGACCTCCTTATTATCATCCGACTCCGTTAGGATTAGGTGTCCATCTATTTACATGGACCAGGGAAGTACATGTTGCTCGAATAAAATTTAAAATCTTTAAAAGACTGGAAACTACATCATATAATGCATGTACTACATGTATACAGAAAATTTTACTTTGTGTATGATGTGCCTATGATGATACAGTATGACACGTAAATACATACTAGCATTAAACTATGTACTCAGTAACATTTAATACATTCCATGTACATTATTGTGTGTAGATGGCGTGTCTGTGTGAAGAGGAGTCTGTTTGTTTTCTTGTTAGAAGGAAATTTTCCGTTTTAGACAGGTTTAACAACTGCTTTCAGCTAGGAGCAAATTTTGCATTCCGCTTCAGTGTTAGACAGATTTCCGCTTTAGACGGGTACAAAATATCATAGAAATTTATCAATGGTGGATTGGGTCATTCCGTATTCGACAGGTTTCCACTTTGGACAGGTTGAAATTAAAGCCCCATAGGGTCAAAACCAAGACAAATACAAAAGAATACACAGAAATTAATTCAATTCAATTTAATTCAATCATCTTCATTAATCTTTTAAAAAATGAAATTATAGTTGTGTTATCACAATTTCCGTTTGAAAAATAAAAGAATACATACATCAATGCATTTAGATTAAAAACAAATTTAAGTTAAGTTAATCATTAAATGTATAGATTTTAGAGAAAAATAATTATAGTTAAATCGGTTTAGCTTCACACACATTCATTAATTATCATAAATTATTCATTCACCATCGATCAATTTCCATTTCTTAAAGATTGTAAGTAAAACACCATTGTGCTTTCAAAGCTTGCCCTTCCAGTTTCGGTGTGTTGATTTCATATTATATTTCTCTCTCCTTTTGTCTCAGACTCGTTAAATGGTCAGGTGGTGTGGATTACCGTGCCTCAAGTGGCATTGGCGAGTCCATGACTTACATCCTGGCTCAGGCACGTGCAAGTTGGTGCTCTCGGCCCGAAGGAAGGATGAGTTGGAACGCCAAAAGGCTGCTTGTTTGACAACGGGTAGGCAGACTTGGAATTTCTTTTCTTTAAAAAAAAAAAATGTTTCCTTTGGTAGCACTGGTCAACACACTGTGCTGCGTTTATAAGCTTTGACAACTGCACTTTAAGGCAACTTGAGAATGCTGATCTAAAAAAGGGTGTCCGTTTTCAGGTATCAGGTCACGTTTTTGCTTTCTTATAAATGTCAAAATCGGGAATTCCCACAGGGTATGTCTAATTATGAGCCTTACTTGCGTAAAAGTGATAAAACTGAAACTTTCATTTGAATTTCGAACGGAAAAGAGATCAATGAACCAAGATAGCGTCTTTACACCCAATAAGAGCAACTACAACAATACTCAATAATCTATAAAATCAATGTTAAAATTCATCTAAAATAATACTTTTTGGCAGGTTCAGGCAAGGAAACCTGACCACATGTCTACTCCAGATTGCATAAAACGCCAGCTTCCTGTTTGAGTAAAATAAAGTTACTTCAAGGCCATTCTGGCCTATAGAGCCGGGGCTTATCTCAGTTTCTATAGCGTGAAGCGGAACAGGTGATAATAATCACCTCCTGGACATGACGCTAGTCTGACGAGGTTTTACCCCAAGCTAGTGCTTGTACCTATTTTGCATCTGGGTCGAGTGGGGAAAATGCGTGTTGCGTCTTTCCCAAGGAACACAACATCGGGCCTGGCATTGCCAGGATTTGAACCCAGGATCTTATGATCCCAGTCTGGCAGCCTAACCACTCGTCACCGCCGTCCAACTTCCTGTTTATCAGTTCAATTTGATTGTCGGGTCATCGCCTGTTCCGCTACACGATATAGAAACCAGAATGAGCTTCAGCTCTTTGGGCTGCAACAGACTTAAAGGAACTTTTTTTCCCTTACATAACAATCACAAGGCATCAAATCAATGCTGCCAATCATTACAAGGCATTTCCACTAACAGGAAGTTGTTATTTGAGCTTAGCGCAAAGCTTGTCACTGGAAGAGAAACTGGAAAATATATACGTTTTACACATTAAT
Source organism: Doris montereyensis (assembly GCA_037039925.1). Lineage (NCBI taxonomy): Eukaryota > Metazoa > Mollusca > Gastropoda > Nudibranchia > Dorididae > Doris > Doris montereyensis. The sequence continues at coordinate 712,149 of JAXRKP010000032.1, read as the reverse complement.
ATGCTCTTTATTGCTGTCATTTATTTTCATAGAAAATAACCTTCTTTTTTTTCTTTTCTTTTTTTTGGTAATGTTTTCCCCCTCTTGTGTGTTGTTTTTAAAAAATAATAAACCTAATTCCGGCAATGTCCTTGAATTGGAACTTACATCAATTCCCACCGTCGTTATATTTTGTTGTAATCTCGGCAATGTCTTTGAATTGTAACTTACATCAAATCCCACCGTCGGCTTATATTTTCTTGTTTTTTTTTGTAGCGGAGGTCAAAGTGAGAGAGGAAGACATCCTGGTCCTGCCATTGGACGTGGTCGACTTCGAGTCTCATTCCACCGCTGTGCAGAAAGTCTTGGAATATTTTAACAAGGTATCCCTGTCTGCTTTCATTCATGAAAAGAATTGATTGATTGATTTATTTGCAAGTTTGATTTGATATACCACAATCACAACTAAGGCGATCTAGGGAGGGGGAGTAGGATTTTAAATTGTGCCCGACTGCCCTGTAAACAAGTAAGGGATCTTTAATATTCAGTGTTGTGATCTGCTCACGGGCCCTTTCTTTTAATGTCCACCTCCAATAGGTTTAGATGTCGATACACCTGCCTGGACCAACGAGGTAGATTTTGTTAAAAGAAATCCTCAGAAAAATTGTGTTCAACCGTTGGTGGTGCTTGAACCTGCTTCCTTGTGAATCAAAAGCTAAATAGTAATACAGTTTTCATTTTAGAGCTTTATCGTTTTGCAGATAGAAACTTAAAACAGATTCCTGAAACTCGTATCGATTATTTGATATCTTGAATAGATATTGGAGTTTTCTTTCACAAATAAAAAAAAATGAGGTTTGGAAGGATACATAATTTCTCTTAATTTTCCACCAAAATCATGAATTTCTCAGAAGCACAAAAAAATAGCGAATATCCCATACACAGATATTTTAGTTATGATATAAAGCAGCTATATGCCAAATTTCAAATGATTCCGTTGAAAATTGTAGAAGAACTGAGGATAAAACAGACAGAAAAGTCCAAGTTGAGAAAATCATATTTGAAACTTTTTTTCTGTTATTTGAATGTGTTTTGCTCATAAAAACCTTGGAAAGAATAGGATAATATTTTGAAACGTCATAAACCATACAAAACTCTCAACTACCTCTTGTCGACTCTATTTCAACTGCCCGGGTTCCTTACTTATACTCATGATGGACGGGCGGTACCGTTCAATAAGAGGTGGCACTTAAGAGGGGTGGCAGCTAAATCTCGAAGATTGAGTCAAAAGTATCAAATATGAGATTTTATCATTTGTGTGGCAGTCTGACCAAACCCGCCGGATGTCGGGAAGGTTGTTTTGAGATACCGGGTGATAAAGGTAAAATTGTGACCTCGGGTCAATTTTGACCTTTTGCCTGTTTTGGATTCCTAAATCATTTCAACACCGATATCAATAGGATTTAGCACGAAAACATACTCTAAATATTTTTAAATGATTATTTTCTGCACTCACTCGTGAGCAAATATGGCGAAAATTGATCCAAAATCGATAACATGACTAACTATATTGTTACATCAACCTTGTTTTCATTTATCAATGAAAGGTCGGACTATCGCATACCGTTTTCATCGCCTTTTTCTGCTCTGTCTCTGTTTATTATGTGCGCATGAATACAAGGCACGCTAAACCTACTAGAATTAATGCGCATCTGTAAACAAGTCTTGTTATCCTCAACACAATAGTGCTAACTTTAACAAGGAAAATATTCATAAAAAACGGCTAAACAGTAATATAAAGTAGTTTTATGATAATTTCAACGTATTATTTTATCAAATCAGTGTAGTTTGTGGCAAAACAAAGATTAAATATATTGTGTGTAATTTACAGAAAAGTTGACCATCGTAACTAAGCGTAACCAATGACGAAAAATGCATGCCTTCCTCTCAACATCGAACTGTTACTAGACCAAGTCCACAAGAGGTGGGAGCTTCCTCACCTCAACAAGTTGAGGGATATTAATTTATCAAGTATTGGCCCTGAGTCAGAGCTGAAGGGCCTGATTTACTGATTATTTTGGAGATCGAGACGAGGAGAGAGAGGCACAGACAGTTGTTCAAGTTCAAGTGAAGAAACTGATGTCAGAGACCATCTCGACTCCTCGAAGCTTTGCCACACCCAGCATCCACAGGTAGGGGAACGAAATCTTTGACATTATTAACTTAGATTTAGATCTAGATAATGTTAGATGTCATCATGTAATAAATGGAGGGAAGTGGTGGCCCTAAATCTAGATCTAGAACTGGGTGAAATAAAACTATACTTTTAATAGAGACATGTAATATAAATTAAATTCTATCATGCCTGCATTGAAAAGAAAATCATTATTATAGTCTTTAGGCCCTGAGAAACTGTTGTTATGTTGATTGCTATTTTGTCTTTTTAAATCAAAATTACTGCAAAAAATTTAATAATGAATTCTTCCTCTTCATAACGAATGAACTTGTACAGCCGGCAGTTCAACCCCATGGTTGAGACATCAAGCACAAGTGGCTTTGATTCCGATGGTGAGTTGAGACAATGTCAGATCTGTTGCAATTGGCTATCAATGCAACAAAGACTTACAATTTGTATCCTAGATGTCCTATTGTCATGGTAATTTTAAAACCCTTATTTTAGCAATAATTTACCAGAAAATACTTCCTGAGGTAACTTAATTAATTTTTTTTCTTCATCGTTCATGTAGGAGTGTTACAAGGGAGGTATTGTTGATTCATATCATGACTTTTTATTTTTCATGTATGTCTCTAGTAGTAATAATAGTTACTAGATTATTTTTTTCTGGTAGCTCATCTTTTTTCGTTCTTTATCATTATCATCTACAGAGGAGCTGTTCACTCCCATTGAAGACCTGTCCGAGGCGGTCAATCCTGTGTGTATGTGTCAGATGACAGCCAATCGGGACATCCACATCCGTCAATTGAGAGTGTGCAAGTTGTATGATGGTAGCTAGTGTTTCAAAAGGTTTGAGAGTTATGATTTAGAAAGTCATAGACTTCAGTGCCTTGAAATGACTCGTGAAGAATTAGACATTTCCATACTCTCTCAGATATCATGTGGCATTCATATTACATCACACACAATAAGATCACACAAACATCAGACAGAACGAAAAGCACATAAGACAGATTTTTATTTTTACAGCTTCAAAATTTGTAGGGATGTTTTTAAGTACATACATGGAATAGGACAGCATAAATTAAATAGTTTGTTAGCTCATTATAAAGCGGCTGAATTGAAGCTCGCCCACATAAAGGGACAAGACGTAGATCAAAGCATGGTCTCACATTTGATGAAACTAAATCTGTTGTAGATTTTATTGTTAATTATGCAGAAGTCCATGCAATCACACTTCCCGTCGCACGCCTCATCACTGGAGATCTCATGTGAGACTCTACCTACAAATTGTACAAAAAAGACAGTATTTGACTTATATGTCTCAAGCTGCACTGTTTCTCAGATTAGAGCAGTTGCGTACAGGACATTCACGCGCCTGTGACAAGAACTTTTGCCATTTATCTCAACGATGAGGCCTGGATTCCAAGATTTAGTAGCACCATTGCCTGCATTGCCAAGGCCTGTTTTAGGTGCAGGGCATAATTCTGATAGTGAAGAAGAAACAACAAAGGCACCTCCATGAAAAGTACCACGTTGTGGAGTCAAGAAGGTTAAACGGGGGGTTCAAAAAGTTAGCTTTCTCTTTGGATTATCTTTTCTCCCTTTGTATGGGCGATGCTTTCAATATGTTGTATTTTATCAAGTATTAGTTATAACCTTAGCTTATCAATTTAATCATTTTTAGTAATGGCACTGAAGTCTTGTGTGTATGTGTGTGAGGATGAGATCATGTAAAGTCATAATGTTTAAAAAAAATTTTTTTTAATAAATTTTGTCTGTAATGTAATTATAATTTTACTTAAATATTCCATATGAATTTTATTAAGAAAACTCTCATTTTGCCTATTGTAAAGAAACGATCTGTATTGTTATTATATTATTATTCCATACTGCTTTAAAATTCTCAAAAGTTTACAGAGATGCAGTTGTCCCGATTATTTGTGCATTTCCACGATTTGCATTTTCGATTCCAGTTGCATTATTTATCTGTTTATCAAGCTAAAATTACTTTTAAATTTTGCATTTTAACTTTTTTATAACTCTCCAGTCTACATAATTGATTTAAAGTACTTTTTAAAACATTCTTGGCTTTGATAAGTATGTTATCAAGCTGAAAGTCATTGAAAATAAAGACGTAAAACTTTAAATGCGTTTTTCTCGTCTTCTTGTTTTTGTGACCGTCGATATGTAAATATTTGTCATTTCGTCCCTAATTGGGATATTTGAAAAATTTACAGAGCATTTTAATCAGAAAGATCTGCTGCTTTCATACACATACTCAACTAGAAATCCATATTTTGAGACATCAGGCGGGTTTAGTCAGACCGCCACACATTTTCATATATGCTATGACTCTTCTAGAACCCATCTGTAATAGTACAAAACATGAAAACTATTTCTAAATAAGGTTTTTAGCCCTCTAAACATGCTGCTCTAGAACAAAAATTTACACGTTTTATCAAAAATATGATAAATTTGCTCATCTTTGGTCCTAATTTTGAAAATGAAACGGAATGAATGGATGTCGTGTATAGTATCGATGTAAAGGGGAGTTTCTCTCCCTTTGGTATATAGTAGATTTGGTATCGATGCTACAACACCATGAGCCCCTGTGCATGAAACTTTCCGTACCTAAAAAGAATTTCAGATGACATCAGCTGTTATACAGTTTGACCCGACCTCTGAACTCTCTCGGTCAAGGTAATGTCACCGCGCGTGCGTACTGCATGGATATTGCAGGTCAAATTGTGTCGGCGCATGCGCAGACATTCCGGATATGTCTGTTGTTTGTAAACGAAGTCCTTGCTTTCGTTTTGATTGCTCTGCCTAGTGCAAACGTGTTTTACGATTGATTGCGATTTATTTTTCAGGTTTGTTCTATATTCTTGTTATTTTTTTACGAAGTAACTTACGATGCCTCGACTTTCACGAAAAAGCTTGGAGCAATAATCTGGCTAAAGCCAAGAAACTGCGTTGGACCAAGGATTCAGGAGATATTCCGTCTCAGGAAGAAACTGAATCTAACTTGGGATTGGAACCATCCACCAGCTCTGAAACATGTGGTGGCTCCCCACCATGCTCCAGGTTTGGGCTTAGGGAATCTAGCTCTAGTTCTTCATCCTCGGATCGTTTGGATATCCCCATCAGTGAACTTCCATTCGATCCTCCTTCACCAGTTCATCGTTCTAAGACCAGGTTTGAAAAGAAGCTTGCCATGGTCAATGCACAACATGACGAAGATGACCATGGACTCAAACGGTGGCCTCACCAAGACCATTTGTGAGCTCAGCATGCTGACATCGTTTGTGTCACTTTTTCAGTGCCGTCAGATTGGTTGCAGATCTAAAGTGAAATGCCGTGTCAAAGCGCAAAGGATTCACCGTGTTCCTTGAGGCCTACTGCCGCAACTGTGATTGCATTGTGGCCTCCACATATACATCAGATGTTGACATGTTAGCATCAGGGCACCCTATGCTGTTCAATATTAACAGAGGAGTTGTTGTAGCCTGCCTCAAGAGCGATATGGGACCCCACAAACTTTCTAATTTCTGTGAGACACTCTCTATGCCATCCCCCCACAAGAAGACCTTCACGAAAGCGCGCCAAGACATCTACGGTCTCAATGTAGAAGTGTCACAACAGATCTTTAGTAAGGCAGTAGCGGTGGTGAAAAACGAACGTCAACGGCAGCTGGATATCACCTTCAACAACATTGAACCGCTAGACGCCGCCGTTACTTTTGACGGAACATGGATGACGAGGGGCCCTTCGTCTCTTATTGGAATTGGACGTGCCATCGACAGCCTCACTGGTATCATAGTTGATGCTCACGTCGTCAGTGCCTCTATCAAACATGCGGACAACTGGAAAGTGGCAGAAGGCTAACAATCCTCATCTGTACGACGCATGGCTTAGAGAACACCAAGAGGAAGGCTGTAACATCAACTGCACAGGTGAGTTGTTTTTTTTTATTGCCAAATGATAATTTCTTCTTACAAATCACTTTTTTTCTAGCCGATCAATTGACATCGATACACAGAGAAGATTTATGACTGGATGGGATGCACTGTTATTATAATTGTTTGATTTATTTGATCATTACATTATTAGGATTATTGCTTTTGTCATTATCATCGTTGTCTATTTTTTTTTCTTTTTTCCGTACAGCTATCATTTTATTTAGAAAGTCAAAGCTCACGGTTAGGGGTAAAACTAGAGTTATATCAAGAAATGGAACAAATTTACTGTTGTCACGTAATAAGAGTAAACAAATTATTTTTACATAATTGATCATTTGATGGCAGCCGTTTCATAGACTAATCTGTTGTAAGCATGTTGCCTAATTCGATGAGATTAGGCAGCTACAACGCAATGCATGATATCATTTTATTTTTATTTTGTAGATGCAATTTGATCTCCTTCTTATTCCCTTTGTTTGTACGTCATCTTTAGGTACATCGGGCATGATGGAAGCTGTAGCGGCAGAATCCCTGTGGTGAAGATCGGTGGACCTGAATCAGCTACGATACACGGCATTTGCTGTCAAAGAAGAGTCTATGAACTATGTAACTTCTTTTTCAGGAGGTGGTTATTATCCTCACCTGTTCCGTTTCTCATTACAGAAATCTGGGGGGGGGAGGGGATGATAAGCACTGGCTCTATGGGCCTTTGTAATGGCCTTGAACTTATTTTTTACACACGACGTATCTGACTGTTCACCTCACACCTGCCGATTATTGTCTTTCGTGTCAAAAGATTGACGTTCTGATCAACAACGCTGGCAATTCTCAGAGAGCTAAGTGGCTGGACGTAAGCCTGGAAGTGGACAGAGCCATGTTCGAAATCAACGTTCTGGGACCCGTATCCCTGACTCAGCAAGTGCTGCCTCATATGATCACAAGGAACAAAGGTCAAGTGGTTGTCATGAGCAGTCTTGCCGGTAAATTTGGTGAGTGTCATTGTGCTTATAATTTACCATACTTAAATGATGATCATCATAGTAATACAGATAAAAGATAAAGATGGATTTATAGTCAGTGTCCTCCCGCACTCTTGGACATAGTTTGCGAAAACCTGCTTCAAAATATGACAAGACAAGCAATGCAATGGAGCCCGCACCAGGGTAGGTCATGAGACACTTGGAGAAGGAGTGCAGAAAAGGACCGGAAGAGATTGGATTTTAGCTGGAACGAGCTAACAATGATCTCCCAGGAGAGGAAAGATGGAAATCTCTTGTCTGCGGCCTACACTCTGGTAGGAGTGAAAGGCTTTTAACGAAGATGATGATCCCCGCACAAGCGCAGGTTCACTGACTGTACATCATTTATCCCCCAGCAGGCCATTTCATTCATTCACTCATTCTCAACTCCGGGATAGCATACAGTACACAGGCCTGTTAGGCTTTTCATACTAACGGCCTGACAAGATCTTTGTCTTCCTATATAGCTGGGACACTCATGTTCACCTAAGTCAAGTGAGAAATGTAGAGTGAAGAACCTTTCCTAAGAGTACAACTTACCTCCTTCCCCCCCCCCCCCCCCCCCCCCCCCCTATAGAAGACAACTCGGACTGTGATTGTTGGAACATGGAATGTTAGGGCAATAAATGGAATAGAGTTAAAATTAGCTAAAGAAATGGAAAAGTTCAAAGTAGACATTTTGGCCATTACAGAAATGAAGGACAAGGAATAGAAAATGTAGGACCAAATCATAGGAGTAGGCCTCCTAATGCATACTAGAAAGTTGAAAATGTGTAAGCTGGCTATTAGAGCTAAATATTAAATCAAAAAGAAGAGAAATTAAATAATTAATGGCTTATGGACTAAATCAAGACGCCACCAAAGAAGAAAAAGATATCTTCGAAAACGATTTACAAATAGCTGCAGATACATTCAAACCCAAACAGGAACTAATGGTTTTAGGAAATGTAAATGCCAAAGTAGGCAACAATGTAGAAACATCAGAAGGAGTAATAAGTAAGGAAGGAGAGACAACTTCTCCAAATGGAGAGAGACTTATAGAGTTTTTGCCTAAAGAATAACATGAAAATAGCCAGCACATTTGTTCCTCATAAAGATATCCACAAATATACAAGAGTAAATGAAGACAGATGTGGAAAATCAATGATAGACTAAATAATAGTTAGCAACTCCCTTTTTTTACAGTACAATGGATGCAAGAGTAAACAGAGGAGCTGAAATATTTAGTGATCAACATCTAGGGATTGCCAAAATGAGAGTACTGACTGAAAAAAACAAACGGAGAAGGAAAGAGAAGAAAGCTACTAAACTCAAAAAATGGAAGAACTAAATAAACCAATAGTAAAACAGATATACCAATCCAGGATAAAAAGATTTATCAGTGAAAGGCTGATGTATCTGAATGATAACACAATAGAAGAAAAGTGGTAAATGTATAAAAAACACTCCTCAGTTGTACTGAAGAGGTCTGTGGTAGGAAACAAATTAAAGGAGATAGGAAAAGAACAGCATGGTGAAATGAGAATGTTAAGACTAAGATCAAAGAAAAGAAGGATGTCTGGAAGAAATACTTGTAAACAAAGAGGCCAGAGGATAGGAAAGATTACGTGAGTAAAAGGAATATCGCCAAAGAGGAAGTTAGGAAAGCAAAACAGGAACAGTGGGAAGAGTTTGGACAAAGACTTCAAGAAAGCTATCAAGGAAATCAAAAGCTGTTGTGGTGAGCAATGAAGAGCATGAGAAAGACCAAAGTATGCCCAATATCACAAATTAAGAATGCCAAAGGAGGAATAATGAAAGAAAACAGCAACATCATGGAAACGCAGAGAAAGTATTTTCAACAATTACATAATCCCTCCAGAACATATGAATCAAGGAGAACAGATCAATTAGTGATTGTAACAAGTAATTCAGATGAGACAGCTGCAGATGTAGATATCGCAATGGAAGAACTCCAAACAGCTATAAGAAAAGTGAATTTAGGAAAAGCCCCATGAGCAGATCCAGTTTATCCAGAAATGATTAAAACCCAAGGAAGAGAGGCAGAGAAACTACTACATGCAATGTGTCAACAAGCATGGAAGTCAAAACAAGTGCCAGACGACTGGAAAAAGGGAACAGTAATACTAATACACAAGAAAGCATCAACCATGAAATGCTCAAACTACAAAAGAACATCACTACTTAGCGTACCAGGAAAAGTGTAATGCCAGGATACTGGAAATGAGACTAAGGAAAAGAGTAGAGGATCAGATTGAAGAACATCAGAGTGGATTTAAACCAGGAAGAAGTGTACAGGACCACATATTTACAATTAGGCAAATAATAGAAAAATTCCTTGAGAGAAACATTGACTTGGACCTGTGTTTATTGACTTAGAAAAGGCATTTGACACTGTGAGGAGGGACAAACTATGGCATTCATTAAAAGAAGACAATGTAGAGCAAATTTAATAGAAGCCATTAAAAGTTTTTACAATAAACCAACATGTGCAGTGAGAGTAACTGGAAATGTATCTGAAGAATTTGATGTAGATATAGGAGTAAGACAGGGTTGTACCCCAAGTCTTCTTTTGTTTATCACATTTATGCATTCAGTCACAAAGGCATCCTCAAAAATGAAGAAAATGATGTAGGTATGTGGAAGCTCAGTAAATGTAGCAATGCTTTCATTTGCTGATGATTTAATTTTGTTTGGAAAATCAGAAAGGGACCTTCTGTCGAATATCAACATAATGAATAATGAATTAAATAAAAGAGGAATGAGAGTAAGGGCAAAGAAAACCAAAACAATGTTAGTAACCAGGGAAGCTAAAACACAAAATCTTAAATTGGCCAGGGAGCATTTAGAACAAGTTTAATGCTACAACTACCTAGGAGTAATGATTAACTCAGAGGGAAAACTAATAGAAAAATCAGCCAGAGAATCCAAAAGGCAAGTGCAATATATAACCATCTAGGGAAGGCATTTGTAGGTAAACATTGAAACAAGAATTGTCAATTAAAACCAAAATGGCAGTATACAACACAATTTATTGTCCTACTCTCCTCTATGGCAGCGAAACCTAGACAGTGGGGGACTCGGTAGTCCAGAGGCAAGCTGTCAGCCTCTTAACCAAAAGGTAGTGGGTTTGAGCCTGGTCGAAGCGGTTGAAAATTTTTCTTGGTGTTTTTCAAGCAAAATCTCCCCTTCCTGGTCCAGGTAGGTGAATCGACACCTAGTCGAGATGGGCGATAAAAAGGAGGTCTCGTGTGCAGATCACAACACTCTGTGCATTTTAAAGATCTCTTGGCTGTTTTCAGTACACTCCGGGCAATATTATAAATTCTACCAAAAACCCCAAGATCACCTTAATTACAGATGTGGGTAAAATCAAATGAAATTTTTAAAAAACCTTAGCCAGTAGCGAATACAGTACAGTACAGGCAACTGAAATGAAATATCTAAGAAGAGTGGGAGGGAAAGCTAAAAGAGACGAAATCAGAAACACAGCAATAACTTAATAAGAGATCAAACAAAAGTAGATGACATGAAAACTAAGATAGAAATATATCAACTGAGATGGTCTGGGCATGTAAACAGAATGAATGAAAATAGAAAAGCTAAATCAGTATACAGTGCTAAAACTCAATATAAAAGAGGCATTAAAGCAAAGAAATTTAACTTTCACGGAAGGAAACACTAAACCGCCAGAACAGGGCAGCCTGGAGAAATATCATTTCGGGCATTTAAACCCATACACCGGAAGGTAGACTGAGAGCTGATAAAGAAAGAAAGAAAGAAAGATCATTTTGAGCATCTAAACCCATACACCGGAAGGTAGACTGGGAACTGATAAAGAAAGAAAGAAAGAAAGATCATTTCGGGCATTTAAACCCATACACCGGAAGGTAGACTGAGAGCTGATAAAGAAAGAAAGAAAGATCATTTCGGGCATTTAAACCCATACACCGGAAGGTAGACTGGGAGCTGATAAAGAAAGAAAGAAAGATCATTTCGGGCATCTTAACCCATACACCTGAAGGAAGACTGAGAGCTGATAAAGAAAGAAAGAAAGATCATTTCTGGCATTTAAACCCATACACCGGAAGGTAGACTGGGAACTGTTAAAGATAGAAAGAAAGAAAGAAAGATCATTTCGGGCATTTAAACCCATACACCTGAAGGAAGACTGAGAGCTGATAAAGAAAGAAAGAAAGATCATTTTCGGCATTTAAAACCCATACACCGGAAGGTAGACTGGGAACTAATAAAGAAAGAAAGAAAGATCACTTCGGGCATTTAAACCCATACACCGGAAGGTAGACTGAGAGCTGATAAAGAAAGAAAAGAAAGATCATTTCGGGCATTTAAACCCATACACCGGAAGGTAGACTGAGAGCTGATAAAGAAAGAAAGAAAGATCATTTCGGGCATCTAAACCCATACACCGGAAGGTAGAGTGGGAACTGATAAAGAAAGAAAGAAAGATCATTTCGGGCATTTAAACCCATGCTACTGGAAGGTAGACTGGGAACTGATAAAGAAAGAAAGAAAGAAAAACGGTTCAGCTACAAACGCCTCATCAACTGCACATCCCATTGGACGTTGCATCCCTGACAGCACCTCTGTCCTGTTCCATTCTTCCTGCCTCTTTTAGATGGCATCCCCTCTTCTTTTTCCCACTCATTTTCACCGTCCGAATTCATCCTGTCCGGACCTTCATTAGATCTACCGGTGCATGTCATTAATATGGGGGAGCCATAATCTCTACTAGTTCAGGGTGAAATAGCATTATAAATCTGTAAGGGACTGAACTTGTGTGCATGTGAATATAATTATAGCGGTTATCTCCCTTGGCCAGGGCTGGCTCTAAGCTTTATTTATTTGTTAGTTTCTTCCCTTCCTCTTTATGTTAATTATCATAGATCAAATTTGACTGAGAAACCTTATCCTCTTTCCACAGGAATACCTAATTCTAGATCATATTCAGGAAGCAAATTTGCCTTACATGTGAGTTTTGTTTTAAAAAATGTATTATTTACCACTTTTTTTCTCTTTCTGTCTCCTAAACACCGACCATTGGTGTGTAAAATGCTGATTGTAAGTCGTGCTGCCAGTGGCTGAGTGGTTAGGCCGCCAGGTGGGGAATCATAGTACAAAGCTGAGTGGTTAGGCTGCCAGACGGGATTATAGTACAAAGCTGAGTGGTTAGGCTGCCAGACGGGATTATAGTACAAAGCTGAGTGGTTAGGCTGCCAGACGGGATTATAGTACAAAGCTGAGTGGTTAGGCTGCCAGACGGGATTATAGTACAAAGCTGAGTGGTTAGGCTGCCAGACGGGATTATAGTACAAAGTTGAGTGGTTAGGCTGCCAGGTGGGGGAATCATAGTACAAAGCTGAGTGGTTAGGCTGCCAGACGGGGGAATCATAGTACAAAGCTGAGTGGTTAGGCTGCCAGACGGGGAATCATAGTACAAAGCTGAGTGGTTAGGCTGCCAGGTGGGGGAATCATAGTACAAAGCTGAGTGGTTAGGCTGCCAGACGGGATTATAGTACAAAGCTGAGTGGTTAGGCTGCCAGGTGGGGAATCATAGTACAAAGCTGAGTGGTTAGGCTGCCAGACGGGGGAATCATAGTACAAAGCTGAGTGGTTAGGCTGCCAGGTGGGGGAATCATAGTACAAAGCTGAGTGGTTAGGCTGCCAGACGGGGGAATCATAGTACAAAGCTGAGTGGTTAGGCTGCCAGACGGGGGAATCATAGTACAAAGCTGAGTGGTTAGGCTGCCAGATGGGGGAATCATAGTACAAAGCTGAGTGGTTAGGCTGCCAGGTGGGGGAATCATAGTACAAAGCTGAGTGGTTAGGCTGCCAGGTGGGGGAATCATAGTACAAAGCTGAGTGGTTAGGCTGCCAGATGGGGGAATCATAGTACAAAGCTGAGTGGTTAGGCTGCCAGGTGGGGGAATCATAGTACAAAGCTGAGTGGTTAGGCTGCCAGACGGGATTATAGTACAAAGCTGAGTGGTTAGGCTGCCAGACGGGATTATAGTACAAAGCTGAGTGGCTAGGCTGCCAGACAGGATTATAGTACAAAGCTGAGTGGTTAGGCTGCCAGGACGGGATTATAGTACAAAGCTGGAGTGGTTAGGCTGCCAGACGGGATTATAGTACAAAGCTGAGTGGTTAGGCTGCCAGACGGGATTATAGTACAAAGCTGAGTGGTTAGGCTGCCAGACGGGGGATCATAGTACAAAGCTGAGTGGTTAGGCCGCCAGGTGGGGAATCATAGTACAAAACTGAGTGGTTAGGCTGCCAGATGGGGAATCATAGTACAAAGCTGAGTGAGTGGTTAGGCTGCCAGACAGGGGATCATAGTACAAAGCTGAGTAGTTAGGCTGCCAGACGGGATTAAAGTACAAAGCTGAGTGGTTAGGCTGCCAGACGGGATTATAGTACAAAGCTGAGTGGTTAGGCTGCCAGACGGGATTATAGTACAAAGCTGAGTGGTTAGGCTGCCAGACGGGATTATAGTACAAAGCTGAGTGGTTAGGCTGCCAGACGGGATTATAGTACAAAGCTGAGTGGTTAGGCTGCCAGACGGGATTAAAGTACAAAGCTGAGTGGTTAGGCTGCCAGACGGGATTATAGTACAAAGCTGAGTGGTTAGGCTGCCAGACGGGATTAAAGTACAAAGCTGAGTGGTTAGGCTGCCAGACGGATTTATAGTACAAAGCTGAGTGGTTAGGCTGCCAGACGGGATTATAGTACAAAGCTGAGTGGTTAGGCTGCCAGGTGGGGGAATCATAGTACAAAGCTGAGTGGTTAGGCTGCCAGACGGGATTATAGTACAAAGCTGAGTGGTTAGGCTGCCAGACAGGGGATCATAGTACAAAGCTGAGTAGTTAGGCTGCCAGACGGGATTATAGTACAAAGCTGAGTGGTTAGGCTGCCAGGTGGGGGAATCATAGTACAAAGCTGAGTGGTTAGGCTGCCAGACGGGGGAATCATAGTACAAAGCTGAGTGGTTAGGCTGCCAGATGGGGGAATCATAGTACAAAGCTGAGTGGTTAGGCCGCCAGATGGGGGAATCATAGTACAAAGCTGAGTGGTTAGGCTGCCAGATGGGGGAATCATAGTACAAAGCTGAGTGGTTAGGCTGCCAGGTGGGGGAATCATAGTACAAAGCTGAGTGGTTAGGCTGCCAGGTGGGGGAATCATAGTACAAAGCTGAGTGGTTAGGCTGCCAGGTGGGGGAATCATAGTACAAAGCTGAGTGGTTAGGCTGCCAGGTGGGGGAATCATAGTACAAAGCTGAGTGGTTAGGCTGCCAGACGGGATTATAGTACAAAGCTGAGTGGTTAGGCTGCCAGATGGGGGAATCATAGTACAAAGCTGAGTGGTTAGGCTGCCAGGTGGGGAATCATAGTACAAAGCTGAGTGGTTAGGCTGCCAGGTGGGGGAATCATAGTACAAAGCTGAGTGGTTAGGCTGCCAGGTGGGGGAATCATAGTACAAAGCTGAGTGGTTAGGCTGCCAGACGGGATTAAAGTACAAAGCTGAGTGGTTAGGCTGCCAGACAGGGGATCATAGTACAAAGCTGAGTAGTTAGGCTGCCAGACGGGATTATAGTACAAAGCTGAGTGGTTAGGCTGCCAGGTGGGGGAATCATAGTACAAAGCTGAGTGGTTAGGCTGCCAGACGGGGGAATCATAGTACAAAGCTGAGTGGTTAGGCTGCCAGGTGGGGGAATCATAATACAAAGCTGAGTGGTTAGGCCGCCAGGTGGGGAATCATAGTACAAAGCTGAGTGGTTAGGCTGCCAGATGGGGGAATCATAGTACAAAGCTGAGTGGTTAGGCTGCCAGGTGGGGGAATCATAGTACAAAGCTGAGTGGTTAGGCTGCCAGGTGGGGGAATCATAGTACAAAGCTGAGTGGTTAGGCTGCCAGGTGGGGGAATCATAGTACAAAGCTGGTGGTTAGGCTGCCAGGTGGGGGAATCATAGTACAAAGCTGAGTGGTTAGGCTGCCAGACGGGATTATAGTACAAAGCTGAGTGGTTAGGCTGCCAGATGGGGGAATCATAGTACAAAGCTGAGTGGTTAGGCTGCCAGGTGGGGGAATCATAGTACAAAGCTGAGTGGTTAGGCTGCCAGGTGGGGGAATCATAGTACAAAGCTGAGTGGTTAGGCTGCCAGATGGGGGAATCATAGTACAAAGCTGAGTGGTTAGGCTGCCAGACGGGGGAATCATAGTACAAAGCTGAGTGGTTAGGCTGCCAGACGGGGGAATCATAGTACAAAGCTGAGTGGTTAGGCTGCCAGATGGGGGAATCATAGTACAAAGCTGAGTGGTTAGGCTGCCAGGTGGGGGAATCATAGTACAAAAGCTGAGTGGTTAGGCCGCCAGGTGGGGAATCATAGTACAAAGCTGAGTGAGTGGTTAGGCTGCCAGACAGGGATCATAGTAAAAGCTGAGTAGTTAGGCTGCCAGACGGGATTAAAGTACAAAGCTGAGTGGTTAGGCTGCCAGACAGGGGATCATAGTACAAAGCTGAGTAGTTAGGCTGCCAGACGGGATTATAGTACAAAGCTGAGTGGTTAGGCTGCCAGATGGGGGAATCATAGTACAAAGCTGAGTGAGTGGTTAGGCTGCCAGACAGGGGATCATAGTACAAAGCTGAGTAGTTAGGCTGCCAGACGGGATTAAAGTACAAAGCTGAGTGGTTAGGCTGCCAGACAGGGGATCATAGTACAAAGCTGAGTAGTTAGGCTGCCAGACGGGATTATAGTACAAAGCTGAGTGGTTAGGCTGCCAGGTGGGGGAATCATAGTACAAAGCTGGTGGTTAGGCTGCCAGACGGGTGAATCATAGTACAAAGCTGAGTGGTTAGGCTGCCAGATGGGGGAATCATAGTACAAAGCTGAGTGGTTAGGCTGCCAGATGGGGGAATCATAGTACAAAGCTGAGTGGTTAGGCTGCCAGGTGGGGGAATCATAGTACAAAGCTGAGTGGTTAGGCCGCCAGGTGGGGAATCATAGTACAAAGCTGAGTGGTTAGGCTGCCAGATGGGGGAATCATAGTACAAAGCTGAGTGGTTAGGCTGCCAGACAGGATTATAGTACAAAGCTGAGTGGTTAGGCTGCCAGACGGGATTATAGTACAAAGCTGAGTGGTTAGGCTGCCAGACGGGAGATCATAGTACAAAGCTGAGTGGTTAGGCTGCCAGACAGGGGATCATACTACAAAGCTGAGTGGTTAGGCTGCCAGATGGGGGAATCATAGTACAAAGCTGAGTGGTTAGGCTGCCAGATGGGGGAATCATAGTACAAAGCTGAGTGGTTAGGCTGCCAGATGGGGGATCATAGTACAAAGCTGAGTGGTTAGGCTGCCAGATGGGGGAATCATAGTACAAAGCTGAGTGGTTAGGCTGCCAGATGGGGGAATCATAGTACAAAGCTGAGTGGTTAGGCTGCCAGATGGGGGGATCATAGTACAAAGCTGAGTGGTTAGGCTGCCAGACGGGGAGTATAGTACAAAGCTGAGTGGTTATGCTGCCAGACAGGGGATCATAGTACAAAGCTGAGTGGTTAGGCTGCCAGACGGGATTATAGTACAAAGCTGAGTGGTTAGGCTGCCAGATGGGGGATCATAGTACAAAGCTGAGTGGTTAGGCTGCCAGACGGGATTATAGTACAAAGCTGAGTGGCTAGGCTGCCAGACAGGATTATAGTACAAAGCTGAGTGGTTAGGCTGCCAGACGGGATTATAGTACAAAGCTGAGTGGTTAGGCTGCCAGACGGGATTATAGTACAAAGCTGAGTGGTTAGGCTGCCAGACGGGATTATAGTACAAAGCTGAGTGGTTAGGCTGCCAGACGGGGATCATAGTACAAAGCTGAGTGGTTAGGCTGCCAGACGGGATCATAGTACAAAGCTGAGTGGTTAGGCTGCCAGATGGGGGATCATAGTACAAAGCTGAGTGGTTAGGCTGCCAGACGGGATCATAGTACAAAGCTGAGTGGTTAGG
>JAXRKP010000032.1:665000-687500 GCA_037039925.1 Doris montereyensis | reverse complement strand
TCTGTCTATCTATCTATCTATGCATCCTGTAATTTATTATCTCTTTTCATCTGTATGACCACATCTATCCATCTATTTAATTGATCTACTTTATTGTAGTAGTTTGGTTTTTTTTTCATAATATTCAAAGTAAATTTGTGGAATTTTTTTCATTTTCAGGTTCCTTGTAAAGTATGGAGTCAAGAAGTTTATGCAAGCCAGGAAGGGAAATAGCTTGCCTATGTGCTGATGCCGTGGTCCCACTAGGCAGTGTCAGAGGCATATTATATATATTTATGGTAATTGTAATTTATTTACTTGTCAGTGTTGAATAGTTGCTTTTTTTTTTTGAATTACTGGGGCGATTGGATCGGGAATGTTGTAAAATCTGTGGCACAAATGGAACGAACTGTCAGCAAATATATATATAGACAAGCGTGCACTAGTTGATTAGTTTCGCGCAGAGGTTGCGTGTTCGATCCCATTGACCCCCAAGATTGTTTTCTGTCTGTTCATCTGTATTTATCTGGTTTTCGCTCCTCAAGGCTTTGAATATTTGTTCATGTTCTTGTTCATGTATTATGCTGTAACGTGATTTGTAGATGGAAATAATGTAAAATTTCATTTTCTCATCTCTCTTCTTAGTTTGGTTTATAAATATATATATATATATTTACATTGATCTATCTATCTGACTCCTCTATGGCAGTGAAACCTGGACCTTAGACAGTAGAGAATACAGTAGAGTACAGGCAGCTGAAATGAAATATTTAAGAAAAGTAGTAGGGAAAACTAAAAGAGACAAAATCAGAAACACAACAATAAGAGATCAAACCAAATCAGATAGCATAAAAACTAAGATAGAAATAAATCAACTCAGATTGTTTGGGCATTTAAACAGAATGAATGACAATAGAATAAATAAATCAGTGTACAGGGCTAAAGCCCAAGGTAAAAGACCAAAAGGCAGACCTCGGAGAAAATGGAAAAAGATATAAAAGAGGCATTAAAGCATAGAAATTTTGACATTTTTGGAAGGAAACAGAAAATACCATGACAGAGCATCCTGGAGAAAGATCATCTCGGGCAACTGAACCCATACACCGAAATTAGAATGAGAAATGATAAAAAAGAAAGAAAGGAAAATAAAGATTTTCACAAAGAAACTTTGAATTACTACGGTTGAAAGACTGACTGACGACAAGAGTTTTGATGTCCAGTTAGATTTAATTGTTCTTTGCTGTGAGTTTAGGTTTTCCAGCAGTGGAATATATATGAAGTGGAATGATGCACAGTTTTTCGAGTATGCATTGATCTTTTTCTCTGCTGCTGATGCTTATTTTGAACTACAACTTCATCCTTCTGTCGTCTTCACCAGAGAAAACAATGAGTTTAGACTATGCATTTGATTTATTTCTTTAATGCTTATATTATATTACATTACTTGGACAACACGTTGCATAGAGCGTAAGCCGGATTATTGTCCAGATTCCTTTCTCTGAAAGAAATTGGATTGCCAAGCGTGACACGTTTCGGTGCCCGCACAGATGACACTATTTTTTAAAAAAATACATTATATAACTACAACAACGCACTCTCATGATCTCTCATCTCTCATCTCTCATGATCTCTCATATCTCATGATATCTCATCTCTCATGATCCTCATCTCTCATGATCTCTCATCTCTCATGATCTCTCATCTCTCATGATCTCTCATCTCATGATCTCTCATCTCTCATGATTTCTCATCTCTCATCTCTCATGATATCTCATCTCTCATCTCTCATGATCTCTCATATCTCATGATATCTCATCTCTCATCTCTCATGATCTCTCATCTCTCATGATCTCTCATCTCTCATGATCTCTCATCTCTCATGATCTCTCATCTCATGATCTCTCATCTCTCATGATCTCTCATCTCTCATGATCTCTCATCTCTCATCTCTCATGATCTCTCATTTCTCATGATATCTCATCTCTCATCTCCTCATGATCTCTCATCTCTCATGATCTCTCATCTCTCATGATCTCTCATCTCTCATGATCTCTCATCTCATGATCTCTCATCTCTCATGATCTCTCATCTCTCATGATCTCTCATCTCTCATCTCTCATGATCTCTCATCTCTCATGATATCTCATCTCTCATGATCTCTCATCTCTCATGATCTCTCATCTCTCATGATCTCTCATCTCTCATGATCTCTCATCTCATGATCTCTCATCTCTCATGATCTCTCATCTCTCATCTCTCATGATCTCTCATCTCTCATCTCTCATGATCTCTCATCTCTCATCATAGCAAGAATGAGCTCAATACTCTTTTCTTAAACTCATTCCAGAATGTTTCTGGGATTTTTGTCCCTTCCCGGAAAACACCAGCATGATAATGTTATAACATAACATACTCACATGCGATTAATAATGTTGCTTGGGTTTTTTTTATTCAAGGGACAAGTTTGAATGCATCTTATTTTTTGTGTAGTATTTGGTTTCAAAGATTAGATAGAGCTGTCTGTTGTTTTAGCGGAATGCAGCTTTCAACATGAATTTGGAAATCCTGAAACTGTGAAAAATCTTTTTAAAACATCCTTACTGAGCTTTATGTTTATGATTTTAAGCAAAGGTTTGTAGTTTGCATTTTACTGACCACTGTATCAATTGTTTTTTTTTGTTTTTTCGTGTACAAGTATGTATTAACGAGAAAGTTTGTTCATGGCTGTTACGGCCGTTAAGAGTCTGTTCATGGCTGTTACGACCGTTAAGAGTTTAGGTTTAGCCAGCACATATCATCCCAGTTTCTAGATCATTGAAGCAGAAGAGTTGTTATAATAATGCAGGGGTGTCCATAAAAAAAAAGTATAATATAGTATAGGACACGCATCTCGGTCTGACCTCCCAACTCAAAACATCCGATGTCAAGCAAACCCAATTTGGTCGATTTCTTCGTACTAATATTTTTGGACAATTTTGTTTTCAGGGAGTAACTCTAGTTTGGTTTTTTTTTCCTCCATCTATCAAGAATGTCCTTATTGAATGAAAGCTTGATTTTGTTATTGTAGCCAAAATCCAGATCTAGATCTAGCTCTAGGAACAATATTTCAAACGTGGCAAGATGTGTTTTGAAATTGAGCATTTAAAATCACTAGAGACAGGATCGTCAATCAGATTGGAAATGGGAAATAAAAACTAAAATCAGCCCTTGTGAAAGAATACAATAAATTACACTAATAATTTGAATACTGTAATAATTTGAATACTGTAATAATTTGAATCCTGTAATAATTTGAATACTGTAATTATTTGAATACTGTAATAATTTAAATACTGTAATAATTTGAACCAAAATAGTGGTTTGAAGCAGAAAACAAAAAATAAAAATGGAAAAAATGTGAAAATTTTAATTCAAACATTGGAATCAGTTAAACAGAAAATCATAAACATGGAAATGTTGTCCCGAATGTCATTTGGAGAGTCTTCCATACATTTTATTCTTCTACTGTGCTTGTATGAAAACAATTATTATATTATGGTCAATTTAATCTAGATTCTAGATCTAGACTGCTTCTTCTTATTATTATTATAATATTATTGATTACAGAAAAACATAGGAATGGCAAGATATTTAAAATGAATTTGGCCTAGGACTAGCATGGTGTGTTTAACAGTACTACGCACGGGCATACCTCGTCACAGGCTTATTTTACATTTCCAATGATTCAACCTTCAAATATTGATTGTCACCTGCACTCATTTTGCCCCTTAGTACAGTAAGGCTGGGAAATTGAATGCCAACAAAAAGAAAACTCAGCAATAGAACCAAAGACTTTAAAAATGGACTGCCAACAGAAATAACACCCAGCAATAGCACCAATGACTTTAGAAATGGAATTAGATACACTACTCAAAAATCGAAATTGGATTGATCATTTTTGGGATAAATTAAAATATGCACACTTACAGTCAGTAAAGTTCCTTCAAAGCCCTAAGGCCTATAGGGCAGTAGCTTATCCCAGTTTCTATAGCGTGAAGCAGAACAGGTGACGATAATCACCTCCCTGGCCAGGACGCTAATCTGACGCAGGTTTTTACTCCCAAGTTAATGCTTGTACCCATTTGCACCTTAAATGGCCAACTGTTTATTCCATTAGATCCGCTTAAACTTCATACAAGAACAACCAGATCAGGCTGTCAAACATACATGGTTCCATTTTTAAAGCATTGGGCATGCTGAAGTTGGATGGGGGTGATTTTTGGCGCTGGATAGGGCGACTTTGGCGCTGACGTTGGATGGGGCAACTTTGGCTGGCGCTGACATTGGATGGGGCGGCTTTGGAGCTGACGTTGGATGGGGCGACTTTGGCGGCCGGACCGAGAAACGTGTTTCCCTATAAATCTATTACAAAGAACCGTAAAGAGACTTTATGAACACCCTGGCTGTCCTGAACACAACGCTGTTCAATTTGCAGCCTTTGACTCCAACTGATGCTTGTACTCATTTTCATCTCCTGAGTCGAGCGGGGAATGTGTGTTATAAGTCATTACTAAATACATCACTTTAAAAGCCAAAATTGGATTAATATTCTGGGTTGAATCAAAATATGTGCACTGGCAGTAGTACTGAAAATTGAGTTGGTCAGTAACTATGAAGAAGGAGGAGGAGGAAGAAGAAGAAGTGCTCTTTGAAAAGACATTTAACATGCAATCTCTAGCTCGCCCAGGTGCAAATGGTGCTAGCATCTGCTGGGAAGAAAGCCCTGTGATAGACTAACGTCATGTCCCTGATATATAAATACATCGTCACATGTTTTGCTTCATGCTAGATCGATAGAAAGTGGAATTTATAATTTATGAGCTCTGGCAAGATAGGCAACAGGGAATCTTAAAACCACCAGTTATGTTTTTCCATCATTTTGATGTGTTCTGCGTGCCAAGCGTAAAACATGTATCCAGGACAGAGGTGGAGACAATAGCAGTAGCACAGGACAGAGATGGAGACAATAGCACAGGACAGAGGTGGAGACAATAGCCCAGGACAGAGGTGGAGACAATAGCAGTAGCCCAGGACAGAGGTGGAGACAATAGCCCAGGACAGAGGTGGAGACAATAGCCCAGGACAGAGGTGGAG
The DNA here is from genome assembly GCA_037039925.1 of Doris montereyensis. Taxonomy (NCBI): domain Eukaryota; kingdom Metazoa; phylum Mollusca; class Gastropoda; order Nudibranchia; family Dorididae; genus Doris; species Doris montereyensis. Next base: position 682,388 of record JAXRKP010000032.1, on the reverse strand, counting down.
ACACAGTAGCCCAGGACAGAGGTGGAGACAATAGCCCAGGACAGAGGTGGAGACAATAGCACAGGACAGAGGTGGAGACAATAGCCCAGGACAGAGGTGGAGACAATAGCCCAGGACAGAGGTGGAGACAATAGCCCAGGACAGAGGTGGAGACAATAGCCCAGGACAGAGGTGGAGACAATAGCCCAGGACAGAGGTGGAGACAATAGCCCTAGGACAGAGGTGGAGACAATAGCCCAGGACAGAGGTGGGAGACAATAGCCCAGGAAAGAGTTGGAGACAATAGCCCAGGACAGAGGTGGAGACAATAGCACAGGAAAGAGGGAGAAAACATCAGGACAAAGGGAAGACAATAGCCCAGGACAGAGAGGTGGAGACAATAGCCCAGGACAGAGGTGGAGACAACAGAGGTAGACAATAGGACAGAGGTGGAGACAATAGCCCAGGACAGAATCAGACAATAGCCCAGGACAGAGGGGTGGAGACAATAGCCCAGGACAGAGGTGGAGACAATAGCCCAGGACAGAGGTGGGAGACAATAGCACAGGACAGAGATGTGGAGACAATAGCCCAGGACAGAGGTGGAGACAATAGCCCAGGACAGAGGAGGTGGAGACAATAGCCCAGGACAGAGGTGGAGACAATAGCCCAAACAGAGGTGGAGACAATAGCACAGGACAGAGGTGGAGACAATAGCCCAGGACAGAGGTGGAGACAATAGCCCAGGACAGAGGTGGAGACAATAGCACAGGACAGAGGTGGAGACAATAGCACAGGACAGAGGTGGTGAAAGACAATAGCACAGGACAGAGGTGGAGACAATAGCACAGGACAGAGGTGGAGACAATAGCACAGGACAGAGGAAGGTGGAGACAATAGCACAGGACAGAGGTGGAGACAATAGCCCAAACAGAGGTGGAGACAATAGCACAAGACAGAGGGTGGAGACAATAGCACAGGACAGAGGAGGGTGGAGACAATAGCCCAAACAGAGGTGTGGAGACAATAGCCCAGGACAGAGGAAGGTGGAGACAATAGCACAGGACAGAGAGGAGACAATAGCCCAGGACAGAGGAAGGAGACAATAGCCCTAGACAGAGACAATAGCCCTAGACAGAGGTGGAGACAATAGCCCAAGACAGAGGTGGAAGACAATAGCCCAGGACAGAGGTGGAGACAATAGCCCAGGACAGAGATGAGGTGGTGGAGACAATAGCCCAGGACAGAGGTGTGGAGACAATAGCCCAGGACAGAGGTGATGGAGACAATAGCACAGGACAGAGGTGGGAGACAATAGCCCAGGACAGAGGTGTGGAGACAATAGCCCAGGACAGAGGAGGAGACAATAGCAATAGGACAGGAGAGGTGGAGACAATAGCCCAGGACAGAGAGAGGTGGAGACAATAGCACAGGACAGAGGTGGTGAAGACAATAGCAAACAGGACAGAAACAGTGGTGGAGACAATAGCCCTAAACAGAGGTGGAGACAATAAACAGAGGTGGAGACAATAGCAAACAGAGGTGGAGGACAGGAGAGAGGTGGAGACAATAGCCCAGGACAGAGGGTGGAGGAGACAATGGAGCACAGGACAGAGGTGGAGACAATAGCACAGGACAGAGGACAGGTTGGAGACAATAGCACAGGACAGAGGTGGAGACAATATCACACGACAATAGCACAGGACAGAGGAGGTGAAGACAATAGCACAGGACAGAGGTGAAGACAATAGCACAGGACAGAGAGGAGACAATAGGGAGACAATAGCACAGGACAGAGGTGGAGACAATACAATAGCACAGGACAGAGGTGGAGACAATAGCACACAGGACACAATAGCCCTGAACAGTGAGGGAGACAATAGCACAGGACAGAGAAGGAGACAATAGCAGACAATAGCAATAGCAGGACAGAGATGGTGACAATACAATAGCACAGGACAGAGACTGGAGGTGGAGACAATAGCACAGGACAGAGGTGGAGACAATAGCACAGGACAGAGGTGGAGACAATAGCCAGGACAGGACAGAGGTGGAGACAATAGCACCAGGACAGAGAGGTGGAGACAATAGCACAGGACAGAGAAAGGTGAAGACAATAGCACAGGACAGAGAGAGGTGAAGACAATAGCAGGACAGAGAAGGTGAAGACAATAGCACAGGACAGAAGAGAGGTGAAGGCAATAGCACAAAAGGACAGACAGAGGTGAAGACAATAGCACAGGACAGAGAAGGTAGGTGAAGACAATAAGGCAGACAGAAGAAGGTGAAAACAATAGCACAGAACAGAGGTGAAGATGGAGACAATGGCACAGGACAGAGAAAGGTGGAGACAATAGCACAGACAGAAGAAGGTGAAAACAATAGCAGAGGCAGGACAGAGAGAGGTGGAGACAACAGCACAGGACAGAGAAGGTGGAGACAATAGCACAGGACAGACAGGACAGAGGTGAAGACAATAGGACACAGGGACAGAGAAAGATGGAGACAATAGCACAGGACAGACAGAGGTGAAGACACAGACAGAGAAAGATGGAGACAATAGGACAGGACAGAGGGAGGTGGAGACAATAGGCACAGGACAGAGAAGGAGTGAAAACAATAGCACAGGACAGAGAAAGATGGAGACAATAGGACAGGACAGAGGAGGTGAAGACAATAGCACAGGACAGAGGAGGTGGAGACAATTGGGTTGTATAGTGCAGAGGCAAGGCGTCGGCCTCTCAACCAGAAGGTAGTGGGTTGTATAGTACAGAGGCAAGGCGTCGGCCTCTCAACCAGAAGGTAGTGGGGTTGTATAGTGCAGAGGCAAGGCGTCGGCCTCTCAACCAGAAGGTAGTGGGTTGTATAGTACAGAGGCAAGGCGTCGGCCTCTCAACCAGAAGGTAGTGGGTTCAAACAAGCCTCGTTTACGTTTCAAAAAATGTTTCGAGTTGTTTTGAGTAAACTCTACCCAGAACCCCCGCCCCTCTCCCCCTCCCTGGTCCAGTTAGGTGGATCAACACCTAGTTCCCCTCGGAGACGGACGATGAAAAAGGTGGTCACGTGTGCAGATCACATCACTTGTTTCTAAGTATGTTAAAGACCCCCGCCCCTACATTGGCAGTTTACATGGCAGTCCTGGCAAAATTTAAGATCCTACCAATAACCCCGAGATCACGTTAGTACTAGATGTGGGTCAAATCAAATCAAATCTTATTTTTATTTTTGTTTTTCGCTTGGATTTTTTGGAGGGGATTTTGTACTTACTGTCCGCGTCGGATCAGGAAAGCAATCATGTTTGCATGGAAGCTTGGAATGTTCATTCATTTCTCTCTGCCAGTACTGTACCACATCCACACCAACCTTCTCCCCCACCCTCTTTCCCCTCTTAACCGTACACATACACACACACATACACACATATCATCGCGCGCGCGCGCGCACGCCCCCAGCGGTCCCCCCTTCCTGCACTTCCGTTTCGGGCTTCTATAAGCCGACACCTGTTCTTTCATCTTCCTTTTTTTCTTTTTTTTTTTTCTTTTTTTTGCTACGGAGTACGTAATTCTTTCTTTCTTTCTTTTATCAGTTTCCATTCTACCTTTCGGTGTATGAGTTTATTTTCTTTATCAGTTGCCATTTTACCTTTCAGTATATGGGTTTATTTCTTTATCAGTTCCCATTCTACCTTTCGGTGTATTGGTTCAGATGCCCGAGATGGTCTTTCTCCAGGATGCCCTGTCCTGACATTTTCTGTTTCCTTCCAAAAAAGTTAAATTTCTAAGCTTCATTGCCTCTTTTATATCTTCTTCCCACTTTCTCCGAGGTCTGCCTGTTGTTCTTTTACCTTGGGCTTTAGCACTGTATACTGATTTAGCTATTCTATTGTCATTCATTATGTTTACATGCCCAAACCATCTCAATTGAATTGTTTCTATCTTAGTTTTTATGCCATCTGCTTTGGTTTGATCTCTTATTGTTGTGTTTCTGATTTTGTCTCTTTTAGTTTTCCATACTACTCTTCTTAGACATTTCATTTCAGCTGCCTCTACTCTATTGTATTCTCTACTGTCTAAAGTCCAGGTTTCGCTGCATAGAGGAGAGTAGGACAATAAATTGTGTTGTATACTGCCATTTTGGATTTTGTTAACAATTCTTGCTTACATACAAATGCTTTTCTTAGACGGTTATATATTGCACTTGCCCTTTTGATTTCGTCTCTTAGTTTTCCCTCTGAGTTAATCATTACTCCTACGTAATTGTAGCTTTGAACTTGTTCTAAATTCTCCCTGCCCAATTTAACATTTTGTGTTTTAGCTTCCCTAGTTACTAGCTTTATTTTGGATTTCTTTACATTTACTCTCATTCCTCTTTTATTTAGTTCATTGTTCATAATGTTGATATTCGACTGAAGGTCACCTTCTATTCCAAACAAAAGTAAATCATCGCCAAATGAAAGCATTGATACATTCAATAATTTACTGGTTTGAGCTTCCACATACCTACATTCGTTTTCTTCATTTAATTTTTGAAGATGCCTTTGCGACTGAATCCATAAATATGATAAACAAAGAGGACTTAGGATACAACCCTGTCTTACTCCTATATCTACATCAAATTCTGCATATATGTTCCAGCTATTCTCACTGCACCTGTTGGTTTATTGTAAAAACTTTTAATGGCTTCTTTTAAATGTTGCTCTACATTGTGTTCTTTTAAGGAATGCCATAGTTCGTCCCTCCTCATAGTGTCAAATGCCTTTTCTAAGTCAATAAAACACAGGTGCAGGTCAATGTTTCTCTCAAAGAATTTTTCTATTATTTGTCTAATTGTAAATATGTGGTCTTGTTCACTTCGTCCTGGTCTTAATCCACTCTGATCCTATACTCTTTTCCTTAGTCTCATTTCCAGTATCTGGCATATACTTTTCCTGGAACGCTAAATAGTGATATCCCTCTATAGTTTGAGCATTCCATAGTTGATCCTTTCTTGTGTATTGGTACTACATTCCTTTTTTCCAGTCGTCTGGTACCTGTTTGGACTTCCATGTTTGTTAGCATATTGCATGTAGTAGTTTTCTGCCTCTTCCCCTTGGTTTTTAATCATTTCTGGATAAACTTGATATCTGCTCCTGGGGCTTTTCCTAATTTCACTTTTGGATTTCTCCCATTGATATATCTACATCTTCAGCTGTCTCCTCTGGATTACTTGTTACTCGTACTAATTGATCTTTACTCCTTGTTTCATATGTTCTAGAGGGATTATGTAATTGGTGAAAATGCTTTCTCCATGTTTCCATGATTTCGCTGTTTTCCTTCTTTCATTATTTCTCCTTTGGTGTTCTTAATTTGTCGTATTGGACATGCTTTGGTCTTTCTCATGCTCTTCCTTGCCCCCCAAAACAGTTTTTGATTGCCTTAATAGTTTTTTTGAAGTCTTTGTCCAAACTCTTCCCATTATTCCTGTTTAATTTCCTAACTTCCTCTTTGACGATAGTTATTCACGTAATCTATCCTATCCTCTGGTATCTTTGTTTGCAAGTATTTTCTCTAGGCATCCTTCTATTCTTTGATGTTAATCTTGACGTTCTCATTTCACCATGGTGTTCTTTTCTTATCTCCTTTAATTTGTTTCCTACCACAGACCTCTTCAGTACAACTGAGGAGTGTTTCTTTATACATCTGCCACTTTTCTTCTTCTGTGCTATCATTCAGATCCATCTGTCTTTCACTGATTTTTTTTTTATCCTAGATTGGTATACTTTTTTTACTATCTGGTTTATTTAGTTCCTCTATTTTAAGTTTAGTAGCTTTCTTCTCTTTCCTGTTCTGTTTGTTTTCTTCAGTCAGTAATCTCATTTTGGCAATCACTAGGTGATGATCACTAAATATTTCTGCTCCTCTGTTTACTCTTACATCCAATGTACTGTAAAAAAAAAAAAGGGAGCATCTAACTATTATGTAGTCTATCATTGACGTTTCACACCTGTCTTCATTTACTCTTGTATATTTGTGGATATCTTTATGAGGAAAAACAGTGTTATTCTTCAGGCAAAAATGTATTAGTCTCTCACCATTTGGAGAAGTTGTTGTCTCTCCTTCTTTACCTATTACTCCTCCTGACGTTTCTACATTGTTGCCTACTCTAGCATTTAAATTTCCTAAAAGCATTAGTTCTTGTTTGAGTTTAAGATTCTCTGCAGTTATTTGTAAATCGTTTACGAAGATATGTTTTTCTTTAGTTGCGTCTTCGTTTGGTCCATAAGCTATCAATAATTTGATTTTTCGTCCTTTTGGTTTAATATTTACCTCTAATAGCCGTGGGCTTATAAATTTCCAACTTTCTAGTAGCTGTTCGTGTCTTTTATGCACTAGGAGGCCTAGTCCTGCTCTAGCTCTGTCTTTGACATCTACACTGAGAAGATTAAAATATGATTCGGTCCTACATTTTCTATTCCTTGTCCTTTTTTCTTTGTTTCTATAATGGCCAAAATATCTTCAACTAATTCTAGCTCTTTTTCATTTATTGCCCGAACGTTCCATGCTCCAAAATCACAGTCCATATTCGTTTCCAAGCTCGTCTTCGAGAGATCAAGCCGGTTATATTGTATTTATTTTTCTCTGAATCTGTTTGGTTTTGGATAAGCAGGGATTAGCCCACTGTACCCTAGGTAGATGGTGGGGCTGCCACCTTGAGGCCCCTACCAGGCCTTGTTATTTTCCGTCAGGGTTAACTCCCCTAGCCTTTAGTCATTCAGGACCAGCCTGCAAGGCAGCAGGAAACTCGTGGAGGGCGGGATCATCTACTCCCCGTCCACTGCCCGGAGATTACGTAATCCAATATGTCAATATCTAGATCTAGTCTGATGCCGAACTTTCTTGTCCCTTCCTCTTTTGGTTAAAGCATTTTAACAGGTCATTTTTCATCTTTAGAACAGGAAATAAATAAACATGGAAAGGAAGGAAGAAAAAAAAAAACAACAAAAAAAAGACATCCAAGCAGTTTGACGTCAGAAGTGGGATCATCGAATGATTTCTGACGTCACCAATGGTATAATAGTGATTAGATTGATTTTTTCTTTCCTTTTTTTCTCTCCATTTTTTAACCTTTTTTTTTCTATTCTCCTTTTTACTTTTTTTTTCTTTTTATTATCATTAATTTATTTAAGTTCGTTTACCAGGCCCATGGCTAGTTGGCAGTACCCTAGACTTCCGTTCGACTTGTTGTCTGCTGAATGGTAGGTTGAATGAAGCAGATGATGTGATTGGTCGAGCAATGGGAAGAAAGGAGAAACCGGCCGTATGGAGTCATTTCGATGGCGGACGGAAGGTGTGATTTCAAGTGCGAGATTGGTAGAGAAATTAGCTGAGAAATGGGGATGCCAGGCTGATCAAGGAAGGAGGACACATCATAGCAATACGATGCCCCTGTTGTTAGCAGTCTGCCTATTTGTCTGCTGTCTGTCTAGATATTTGTATGTGTGTATGAATGTGTGTATGCATGTATGTATATATATATATATGTATGTATATATTTATGTATGTATGTACGTACGTATGTATGTATGTATGTATGTATGTATGTATGTATGTATGTATGTATGTATGTATGTATGTATGTATGTATGTATGTATGTATGTATGTATGTATGAATGCATATATGTATGTATGTATGTATGTATGTATGTATGTATGTATGTATGTATGTATGCATGTATCTATGTATGTATGTATGAATGTATGTGTGTATGTATGTATATATTTATGGTTGTATCATGTATGTATGTATGTATGTATGTATGTATGTGTGTATGATTGTATGTATGTATGTATGTATGTATGTATGTATATATGTATGCATGAATGAATGTATGTATGTATGTATGTATGTATGTATGTATGTATGTATGTATGTATGTATGTATGTATGTATGTATGTATTTATGTCTAACAGTATGTGTCTGTCTGATTTTATCTATGGGTATCTCCATGGGTAGAGCCTAATAATATTCCCCTCCTGCAAACTCCGCAGCAAATGGAAAGCTGTGTCTATTCAATAAATTCTGCATGGAAAGCAATAGCCAACCTTGATTGAACAAGTGTCAATATTGATGCTACACAGCCCTTTGTTCGGTTATTTGACACCGAAGATTTGTTTTGTCTCGTCGGACAACGGACAGGATGGGTCTTTCTCAGGATGAGACTCGGCAATCCACCAGAGGCAAGGTGCCGGCCTCTCAACCAAAAGGTCGTTGATTCAAACCACGGCAGATTGAAATTTGTCTCACCAACACCCCGCCATCCCCCCCATCCACCCTTTCCAGGTCTATGTAGGTAGCTCAGCTCCTAGTCCTAGCGGAGACGGACGCTAAAAGAGGGGTTCGATGGGCCTCTTATAATACCACCACACCGTGTGCACGTTAACCCCTCGGCTACCAACACCACACGGCCATCCCATTTCTGACACTTAACCCCTCGACTACCAACACCACATGGCCATCCCAAGTCTGACACTTAACCCCTCGACTACCAACACCACATGGCCATCCCAAGTCTGACACTTAACCCCTCGGCTACCAACACCACATGGCCATCCCATTTTTGACACTTAACCCCTCGACTACCAACACCACATGGCCATCCCAAGTCTGACACTTAACCCCTCGGCTACCAACACCACATGGCCATCCCAAGTCTACACCCCCTCGACTACCAACACCACATGGCCATCCCAAGTCTGACACTTAACCCCTCGGCTACCAACACCACATGGCCATCCCATGTCTGACATCTAACCACTCGGCTACCAACACCACATGGCCATCCCAAGTCTGACATCTAACCCCTCGGCTACCAACACCACATGGCCATCCCATGTCTGACATCTAACCACTCGGCTACCAACACCACATGGCCATCCCAAGTCTGACACTTAACCCCTCGGCTACCAACACCACATGGCCATCCCATTTCTGACACTTAACCCCTCGACTACCAACACCACATGGCCATCCCAAGTCTGACACTTAACCCCTCGACTACCAACACCACATGGCCATCCCAAGTCTGACACTTCCCAACCCCTCGGCTACCAACACCACATGGCCATCCCATTTCTGACACTTAACCCCTCGACTACCAACACCACATGGCCATCCCAAGTCTGACCCTTAACCCCTCGGCTACCAACACCACATGGCCATCCCAAGTCTGACACTTAACCCCTCGACTACCAACACCACATGGCCATCCCAAGTCTGACACTTAACCCCTCGGCTACCAACACCACATGGCCATCCCATGTCTGACATCTAACCACTCGGCTACCAACACCACATGGCCATCCCAAGTCTGACATAACCCCTCGGCTACCAACACCCTCGGCTACTCCCATGTCTGACATCTAACCAAACACCACATGGCCATCCCAAGTCTGACACTTAACCCCTCGGCTACCAACACCACATGGCCATTCCATGTCTGACACTTAACCCCTCGGCTACCAACACCATGGCCATCCCATGTCTGACACTTAACCCCTCGGCTACCAACACCACATGGCCATCCCATGTCTGACACTAACCCCTCGGCTACCAACACCACATGGCCATCCCATGTCTGACAAACCCTCGACCAACACCACATGGCCATCCCATGTCTGACACTTAACCCCTCGGCTACCAACACCACATGGCCATCCCATGTCTGACACTTAACCCCTCGGCTACCAACACCACATGGCCATCCCATGTTTGACATCTAACCCCTCGGCTACCAACAGGCCATCCCAGACGCTTAACACCTCGTGTTCCAAGAGAAAATGGCCATCCATGTTTGACATCTAACCCCTGTTTCCTTGAAAAGACGCTTACACGTGTGTTCCTTGAGAAAGACGCTTACACGTGTGTTCCTAGAGAAAGACGTTTACACGTGTGTGTTCCTTGAGAAAGACGCTTACACGTGTGTTCCTAGAGAAAGACGCTTACACGTGTGTTTCCAGAGACGTTTACACATGTGTTCCTAGAGAAAGACGTTTACACGTGTGTTCCTAGAGAAAGACGCTTACACGTGTGTTCCTAGAGAAAGACGTTTACACGTGTGTTCCTAGAGAAAGACGCTTACACGTGTGTTCCTAGAGAAAGACGCTTACACGTGTGTTCCTTGCGAAAGACGCTTACACGTGTGTTCCTTGAGAAAGACACTTACACGTGTGTTCCTTGAGAAAGACGTTTACACGTGTGTTCCTTGAGAAAGACGCTTACACGTGTGTTCCTTGAAAGACGCTTACGTGTGTTCCTTGAGAAAGACGTTTACACGTGTGTTCCTTAAGAAAGACGTTTACACGTGTGTTCCTTGAGAAAGACGCTTACACGTGTGTTCCTAGAGAAAGACGTTTACACGTGTGTTCCTAGAGAAAGACGCTTACACGTGTGTTCCTAGAGAAAGACGTTTACACGTGTGTTCCTAGAGAAAGACGCTTACACGTGTGTTCATAGAGAAAGACGCTTACACGTGTGTTCCTAGAGAAAGACGTTTACACGTGTGTTCCTAGAGAAAGACGCTTACACGTGTGTTCCTTGAGAAAGACGCTTACATGTGTTTTCTTTGATAAAGATGCTTACACGTGTGTGTTCCTTGAGAAAGACGCTTACACGTGTGTTCCTTGAGAAAGACGCTTACACGTGTGTTCCTAGAGAAAGACGCTTATACGTGTGTTCCTAGAGAAATACGCTTACACGTGTGTTCCTAGAGAAAGATGTTTACATGTGTGTTCCTTGAGAAATACGTTTACACGTGTGTTCCTAGAGAAAGATGTTTACATGTGTGTTCCTTGAGAAATACGTTTACACATGTGTTCCTAGAGAAAGACGCTTACACGTGTGTTCCTTGAGAAATACGCTTACACGTGTGTTCCTAGAGAAATACGCTTACACGTGTGTTCCTAGAGAAAGATGTTTACATGTGTGTTCCTTGGAGAAAGACGTTTACACGTGTGTTCCTAGAGAAAGATGTTTACATGTGTGTTCCTTGAGAAATACGTTTACACGTGTGTTCCTAGAGAAAGACGCTTACATGTGTTTTCTTTGATAAAGATGCTTACACGTGTGTTCCTAGAGAAAGACGCTTACACGTGTGTTCCTTAAGAAAGACGTTTACACGTGTGTTCCTAGAGAAAGACGCTTACACGTGTGTTCCTTGAGAAAGACGTTTACACGTGTGTTCCTAGAGAAAGACGCTTACACGTGTGTTCCTAGAGAAAGACGTTTACATGTGTGTTCCTAGAGAAAGACGTTTACACGTGTGTTCCTAGAGAAAGACGTTTACACGTGTGTTCCTTGAGAAAGACGTTTACATGTGTGTTCCTAGAGAAAGACGCTTACACGGGTGTTCCTAGAGAAAGACGCTTACACGTGTGTTCCTAGAGAAAGACGTTTACACGTGTGTTCCTTGAGAAAGACGTTTACATGTGTTTCCTAGAGAAAGACGCTTACACGTGTTTTCCTTGAGAAAGACGTTTACATGTGTATTCCTAGAGAAGGACGCTTACACGTGTGTTTCTTGAGAAAGACGTTTACATGTGTGTTCCTTGAGAAAGACGTTTACATGTGTGTTCCTAGAGAAAGACATTTAAAGGTGTGTTCCTTGAGGAAAGTGTCCTTTTAAAGGTGTGTTCCTTGAGAAAGACATTTAAAGGTGTGTTCCTTGAGAAAGACGTTTACATGTGTGTTCCTTGTGTTCCTTGAAAGACGCTTACACGTGTTTTCCCCACTCGACGCAGATGCAAATGGGTACATGTACAAGCACTAGCTTGGAGTTAAAACCTGCGTCAGACTAAGCCTCTGCCTTGGGGTTATTATCATCACCTTCTCCGGCTCTGTGGGCCATATTGACCTTGAATGAACTAAAATTACTATGTGAGCATAGTGTGTGCAGTAAATTGTCATACAGCACACGTTTTCTAGTTACACCGGCACACTCTTCATCACAGCAAGTAGCTTGATTGCGGTGAATGTGTACGTGAGATATTCCGTATTTGATGTGTTTAGTGGGGATTTGTTTATTTGTTGGTTTGTTCCTGTCTTGAGCTGATTTTTTGTTTAATTTTGATTCTTGGTATTGTTGTTTTTTTGTTTGGGGGGAGGGGCGTGGTGATGGATTTTTTAGTAGGGGTTAGGTTCTTCGTTGTTTTCTTTCGGGGTCTTTTTCTTTGGAGAAGAGAATGAAAATTGCAGATCTTTTTTCCTGGTCTTGCCCCTCCCCGTCCCTCCTTCACCCTGTCTTATGTTCTGTTCCTTTCCCGCGGAAAAAAATTATGTCTTTTCTAAAGCAATGTCTTTCTAGAGAAGCGGACACAAACTCGGACTTTATTTAGTTATGATTTATGGCGTATTGGAGCAGATCTTAGACTTTGTTTAGTTACGATTTATGTCGTATTGGAGCAGATCTTAGACTTTATTTAGTTACGATTTATGGCGTATTGGAGCAGATCTTAGACTTTATTTAGTTAGACGATTTATATGGCGATATTGGAGCAGATCTTAGTTTAACGTTATTTAGTTACGATTTATGGCGTATTGAAGCAGATCTTAGACTTTATTTAGTTACGGTTTATGGCGTATTGAAGCAGATCTTACATTTTATGTAGTTACGATTTATGGCTTATTGGAGCAGATATTAGACTTTATTTAGTTACGATTTATGGCGTAATGGAGCAGATATTAGACTTTGTTTAGTTACGATTTATGGCTTATTGGAGCAGATCTTAGATTTTATTTAGTTACGATTTATGGCTTATTGGAGCAGATATTAGACTTTATTTAGTTACGATTTATGACTTATTGGAGCAGATATTAGATTTCATTTAGTTACGATTTATGGCTTATTGGAGCAGATATTGACTTTCTTTAGTTACGATTTATGGCTTATTGGAGCAGATATTAGACTTTATTTAGTTCCGATTTACAGCATATTGGAGCAGATATTAGACTTTATTTAGTTCCGATTTACGGCATATTGGAGCAGATATTAGACTTTATTTAGTTCCGATTTATGGCTTATTGGAGCAGATATTAGACTTTATTTAGTTTCCGATTTACGGCATATTGGAGCAGATCTTATTCGATTTTCGCATGCAGGGCGTTTGCAAGCTGAGAGTGAGCGAGAAAACTCAAAGATAAAATGTATTGATTCTTTGAATCTTTCGCCCAGACACCAATATGAAATTATTCACTATTTCTGGAAGACTAAAATTATATATAAAATATATACCCAGAACCGTGCTTAAAAGGATTCTAAAATGAAAATCCTTTCAGACATATTATTGTAAAAGCCTTTCATACGATCACGACATCTTGCGTTTTAAAATTATCATTTTTGATGTTGTTATGATTATTATTATCATAACAATCCAATAATTTATCAGTATGAAAATTGAACAAGCATAACTATTTTCTTGTCGAACAATGTGTACGAACGTTAAAAAATATGACCAGCGCTTAAGACGTTGAGAACTGTACAATGTAAATACGATATTGTGACAATGCATTTTAATTTTGGTCTCTGATGCAATTAAACGTATGTGGCATCGGTGGCCGAGAGGGCTAATTTGTTAGACTTGGGATCATGAGGTTCCGGGTTCAAATTCTGGCACAGCTATGAATAATGTTATGTTCCTTGGGAAAGACACTTAACACGCGATTTTCCCCACACGACCCAGATGCAAATGGGTACAAGCCCTAGCGTGGGAGTTAACACCTGCATCAAACTAGCGTTATGTCCAGGGGGGTGATCATTATCATATATTCCGCTTCATGATATAGAAAATAGGATAAACTCCGGCTCAATGGGCCTTAATGAAGTAGAAGAAATTTTACTTTACTTTAAGGATATCAAACTTAACGACCAAATGCGACGCAATCAACTTCAAACATCTACCCGCTCGCATTAGCATTAAAAGCTCTATGCGCCGTACAAGATAATTTCATACATTTTAAAACACATTATTATGATTGGAATAAAATCAAAATTAAAATGACCATGCATACATTTAGCCTAATCATTAAGAAAAAGTCGACATAAAAAGATGGGTTCTAAGGTTCTTCTTGAAAGATTCGTAAGACGAAGACAATTTACACAAATCACTGAGGTCATTCCATAAATGAGGAGAACAGACTGAGAAGGCTTTATCACCCGTACGCGTAAACGCACGAGGCATAGAAAGGTTATTGTCATAACTAGATCTAAGGGTTCGTGATGGCACATGATGCGAGATAAGTTCGCTGAGATAGTTAGGGCCTGTTCATGTAAGCATTTGTAGGTTAAACAAAGGATTTTGAATTTAATTCTCTCAATTATAGGCAGCCAGTGAAGGTCTTTCAGAATGGGAGTAACATGGTCATTCTTATTCTTAAGAGCAATTACTTTAGCAGCGAAGTTCTGAACTTTCTGAAGTTTTTGAATAGCATTTTAGGTAAGCCAAAAAGTAAAGAATTACAGTAGTCAAGTCGACTGGTGACAAAGGCATTAATAAGTAATTTTGTAGTATCGTAATCAATGAAAGTTCTAATGTTTCTTATTATTTCTTAAATGAAATATTGAGGTTTGGCATACTTTACTAATATGAGTAGACATAGTTAAATGCGCATCAAATATACACCCAACATTCTTAACTGCATCTGAAATGTCCACATTGGATCGGCAGATGTCGAGACAGTTTATGTCCATTTTTTAACAGATGATTTAGTCCCAAACAGTATCACATCAGTCTTGTCACTGTTCAACTTTAATTTATTTATGGTCACCCATTCCTGTATCTCTTGGGTGCACTTCTGGATCATGTCGATTGATGATGTTCGGCCGGATGGTGTTGCCTCAATGTAAAGTTGAGTATCATCTTCGTATATATGATACTTTAAACCATGACGATCTATGATGTCTGCCAGGGTGCGGTGTTTTGAGTGAAGAGAACAGGACCGAGAATGGAACCCGGGGTACTCCAAAAATCCAAAAGGAGATGGTGTCGATGTTGTTGTATCAATTTTGATGACCTGAGTCCTTTCTGCTAAGCAGCTGCTGGACTATTTCAAGGCGGTGTCTTCTATACCGAAGTATTTCACCAGTCTCAAAAGTAGCACTTGGTGGTCGATGGTGTCGAATGCAGCACTTGGGTCAAGGAGGACCAGAATGGCACACGATTTGTTGTCAATGGTGCGTATGATATCGTTGTGAACTCTTAGGAGAGCTGTTTCCGTGGAATGACATTTTTTGTACGCTGATTGAAACTTGGTGGTCAGCTTGTTGTCGTTGACGTGTTGGAGGAGACTTTGATTGACGCTTTTTTCGATAACTTTTGAAAGAAACGGAAGATTTGACACCGGTCGATAATTCTTTAGCTCATTGTCATCAGAGATTTATTTTTACGAATTGGAGTAACGATTGCTTCCTTCAAAGATAATGGAAATGTCCCACTTCTCATGCTGGTATTCACGATGGTTGAAATGGTAGGGGCAAGTACATCAGAACATTCTTTAATAATCCATGTTGGTACTGGATCTAATGCACATGTTTTTGACGGCATGCTTTCAATGAGCTTTTTGATTTCTTCAACAGATGTTGTGTTGAGATGTAGCATTATTGGAGGTTGCTGTTTGGCTTGGGCATTGCCAGGCAGAGCTACATTTATCATATCCAAATTCCTTCTGATGTTGGATACTTTTTCCGAGAAAAAAGACATTAAAGTCCTCGCACATTTCTTTAGAATCGCTAGTAGTTCGCATATTGGGTTTGGAATGGTGGACAAGACCTGATATTATCTTGAAAAGCTCTTTGGTGTTGCGTCTGTTCTGAAATATGTTGTTTTTTATATGCATGCTTTTGGCTTTATAAATCATTTTGTTCACTTTGTGTGTCATTTCAACATAGCTTTTGCGGTCTGAAAGCTCACTGGTTTTCAACCATCGTCTTTCCGCCTGACGTCGCCTCCTTTTCATGAATCGAATTTCATCTGAGTACCATTTGCAATTCGGTCTGATCGTTATAGAGGCATGTTTTAAAAGGGCATGTCTATCCAGGATGTTCAAAAGTTGATCATTGAATATTTTGACTTGTTCGTCGACATCGCTGATCATTTTTACTTTCTGCTCAATCTTTGCTTCAATTATTGATGCTTTAAATGTACTCATGTCTATATTCTTGGTCTTCCTATATTTTATATTCTTCTTTGTGGCTTTCGGTTTAGTGACAGATAAGGTAAAAGTCACACAGTCGTGGTCGGCAATATGAGGGTTGAATACAGAGTGTGATGTAATTGTTGAATCATGTTTGTGTGTGATAATTAGATCTAGCGTTTGTCCTGCCGTATGTGTGCTTGATTCTACATGTTGTTTGAGATTGAGGCTGTCTAAGAGACTGACGAATTTCGTGGCATTCTTGTTTTCTAAATCATCTACATGAATGTTGTAATCTCCCGTGAATACAATTTTCCCGGGAAGGAGGCATTTATCGATAGCCATATCCTCAAGGTCAGATAGAAATTGATCAAAAGCAGTAGAAGTGGTGCGTCCCGATGTATGTGGGGGTCTATAAATAGAAATCACCCTGAAGAATTGATCCTTGTGTGACAGTGTGAATTCAACAAGTTCAAAAGATTTCACCTGAAGATTCTCAATTTTCTTACTTTCAAGTGCATTTTTATAAATCACCATTATACCGCCGCCGCAATTTGACTGTTGATATGGTCAGAGATATGATATGAACGCAGGAGAGTTTCTCATGTTGATATGGTCAGAGATATGATATGAACGCAGGAGAGTTTCTCATGTTGATATGGTCAGAGATATGATATGAACGATATGAACAGAAATATGAGAACGTTTCTCATGTTGATATGGTCAGAGATATGATATGAACGCAGGAGAGTTTCTCATGTTGATATGGTCAGAGATATGATGTGAACGCAGGAGAGTTTCTCATGTTGATATGGTCAGAGATATGATGTGAACGCAGGAGAGTTTCTCATGTTGATATGGTCAGTGAGATATGATATGAACGCAGGAGAGTTTCTCATGTTGATGTGGCTAGAGAAATGTTGTGAACACAGGAGAGTTTCTTATGTTGATGTGGTTAGAGAAATGATGTGAATACAGGAGAGTTTCTGATGTTGGTGTGCTTGGAGAAATGATGTGAATACAGAGAGTTTCTCATGTTGATAATAATAATAATAATAATAATAATAATAATAATAATAATAATAATAATAATAATAATAATAATAATAATAATAATAATAATAATAATAATAATAATAATAATAATAATATGAATTTATAAGGCGCATTATCTTAGCATTAAAAAGCTCTATGCGCCGTACAAGACCATTTCATACATTTTAAAACATATTATTATGATTGGAAT
>JAXRKP010000032.1:652500-660000 GCA_037039925.1 Doris montereyensis | reverse complement strand
ACTCCGTAGAATCATTCTACTACTACTACTACTAGTCGATATACTACTAAGACTACTAACTCTGTCAATTTGAACTATATTGTTTCCCTTGATGTCGTGGCGTGAGTAGAATCATGTCTGGAGTGTCGAGATGGGAATCGCATATGACACCAGACGTTTCAAAGCCGAAATAGCTTTTCTGTCTTTTTTCTTTTCTTTTCTCATTTTATCAAAGCAAACTAGTTTCAGAAACAGAAATCGAAATTAAGAATTGATTTTTCTTTTCTTTCCTGATGATTTTATCGTTAACACTGTCGAATTATAATCATACACCGAAAGTTAACCTTTGACCACAATATAATTTACAAATTTCTGATGTTTACTTCTGGTTAACTCATTACCGGAATTTTCCCTTTTCTTCTTCTTTATCTTCCACTCGAACGTTTTTTACCTTCGTTTCAATCACTTCCCTCCTGATTCCCATTAACCTTAAATGGATCTTTAAGTCTAACCTCTCGACGTTTTTTTTTTCTTAGCAAAATCTAACACTCCCACCTCCCTCCTCCCCCAGCCCCTGATCTGTTTGGATCAGGGCAGTCCGTCGGACAACAACAAAATTTCCCCATCCTTTCCGTGCTTTATCTCCCTACGACGTTGTTTACAGGGCATCAATCCTCCACAACAAAATCTTAATTCCAGGTAGTTATTACCCCGAGATCTTTTCCTTAGTGGTTTTCTTTGGGTAAATCAAATCATCCTTTATCTTCTTCTTGTTACACTTTGCAGTTTCCTTGCAAAATATTTCTCTTTTTCTTTTTTCAAAATTTTTCTTCATCTTGCACCCCGAGATCACTTTCCTGGTTGATGTTGTGAAGTGTTCACTTGCAAAATATTGGCCTTTCCTACCACTTGGTGTTGTGAAGTGTTCACTTGCAAAGTATTGGCCTTTCTTATTTTTCTTGACTTGATGTTGTTGGGTGTTCACTTGCAAAGTATTGGTCTTTCCTACCACTTGATGTTGTTGGGTGTTCACTTACCAAAGTATTGGCCTTTCCTACCACTTGATGTTGTTGGTGTTCACTTGCAAAGTATTGGTCTTTCCTACCACTTGATGTTTATTGGGTGTTCACTTGCAAAGTATTGGCCTTTCCTACCACTTGATGTTGTTGGGTGTTCACTTGCAATCGCCAGTATTGGTCTTCCTACCATTTTGATGTTGTTTTGTTCAAAGTATTGCAAGTCCTATTGGCCTTGATGTTGCTCTCTTCAATTGGAATCAATCTGTCATTCCTCGCCATTCAATATACTGAATGAGGGTAAAGTATTTTTTGTTTGTTTTGATCAAATTCCCTCCTACCTCAATTTTCTCGTCTTTTCCTAACTCCCAAACTGTCAATCACACCGTTATTGCATTACTGAATTATTAGTTACATCGGAACCTGTTTGTTTTTCGAGTAACTTTAACCCCTGTCATATTAACTGTTTCCTAATAGACTAGACAATCAGTCAATCATTCCCGTTATTGCATTAATGACCTCCATTGGTTACATGTCAACTCAATCGTGAATTTCAGTTAATCCCTTTAACAGACCCTGAGAAGATCCCATTTTATGACTGTATCTTATCTTCGTTATTGCATTAACTGACACATCAGTTCATTGGCATCTCATCATTCCAATAGACTGGACACATCAGTTCATACAGCATCTCCATCACATAATAGACTGGACACATCAGTTCATATTAGCATCTCCATCACATTCCAATAGACTGAACACATCAGTTCATACAGCATCTCCATCATTTCAACAGACTGACACATCCAGTTCATACAGCATCTCCATCACATTCCAATAGACTGGACACATCAGTTCATGTACAGCATCTCCATCCACATTCCAATAGACTGAACACATCAGTTCACAGCATCTCCATCACATTACAACAGACTGGACACATCAGTTCATACAGCATCTCCCATCACATTCCAATAGACTTGGAACAGACTGAACACATCTCAGTTCTCAGTTCATACAGCATCTCCATCACATTACAATAGATTGAACACATCAGTTCATACAGCATCTCCATCATTTCCAACAGACTGAACACATCAGTTCATACAGCATCTCCATCACATTCAATAGACTGGACATCTCCATACAGCATCTCCATCACATTCAATAGACTGAACACATCAGTTCATACAGCATCTCCATCACATTACAATAGACTGAACACATCAGTTCATACAGCATCTCCATCACATTCCAATAGACTGAACACATCAGTTCATACAGCATCTCCCAATCACATTACAATAGACTGAACACATCAGTTCATACAGCATCTCCATCACATTCAATAGACTGAACATCAGTTCATACAGCATCTCCATCACATTCCAATAGACTGAACACAACAGTTCATACAGCGCATCTCCATCACATTCCAATAGACTGAACACATCAGTTCATACAGCATCTCCATCACATTCCAATAGACTGAACATCAACATTCCATGTTCATACATCAGTTCATCTCAATCCATCAATATTACAATAGACTGAACACAACAGTTCATACAGCATCTCCATCACATTACAATAGACTGAACACATCAGTTCGTACAGCATCTCCATCACATTCAAATAGACTGAACACAACAGTTCATACAGCATCTCCATCACATTACAATAGACTGAACACATCAGTTCATACAGCATCTCCATCACATTACAATAGACTGAACACAACAGTTCATACAGCATCTCCATCACATTACAATAGACTGAACACAACAGTTCATACAGCATCTCCATCATTCCAATAGACTGAACACAACAGTTCATAAAGCATCTCCATCACATTATCAGAGACTGAACACAACAGTTCATACAGCATCTCCATCACATTACAATAGACTGAACACATCAGTTCCATACAGCATCTCCATCACATTACAATAGACTGGAACACATCAGTTCATAAAGCATCTCCATCACATTCCAATAGACTGAACACAACAGTTCATAAAGCATCTCCATCACATTCCAAGAGACTGAACACATCAGTTCATAAAGCATCTCCATCACATTCCAATAGACTGGACACATCAGTTCATACAGCATCTCCATCATATTCAATAGACTGAACACATCAGTTCATAAAGCATCTCCATCACATTCCAATAGACTGGAACACATCAGTTCATAAAGCATCTCCATCATTCCAATAGACTGAACACATCAGTTCATAAGCATCTCCATCACATTCCAATAGATTGGACACATCAGTTCATAAAGCATCTCCATCACATTCCAATAGATTGGACACATCCAGTTCATACAGCATCTCATCACATTCAATAGACTGGACATCAGTTCATAAACATCTCCATCACATTCTAATAGACTGAACACATCAGTTCATAAAGCATCTCCATCACATTCCAATAGACTGGACACATCAGTTCATAAAGCATCTCCATCACATTCCAATAGACTGGACACATCAGTTCATGCAGCATCTCCATCACATTACAACAGACTGGACACATCCAGTTCATACAGCATCTCCATCACATTCTAACAGACTGGACACATCAGTTCATACAGCATCTCCATCACATTCTAATATATTGGACACATCCAGTTCATACAGCATCTCCATCACATTCCAATAGACTGGACACATCAGTTCATACAGCATCTCCATCACATTCTAACAGACTGGACACAACAGTTCATACAGCATCTCCATCACATTCCAATATATTGGACACATCAGTTCATACAGCATCTCCATCACATTACAGCAGACTGAACACATCAGTTCATAAAGCATCTCCATCATTACAGCAGACTGAACACATCAGTTCATAAAGCATCTCCATCACATTACAGCAGACTGAACACATCAGTTCATAAAGCATCTCCATCACATTCCAATAGACTGGACACATCAGTTCATACAGCATCTCCATCACATTACAACAGACTGGACACATCAGTTCATACAGCATCTCCATCACATTCTAACAGACTGGACACAACAGTTCATACAGCATCTCCATCATTCTAACAGACTGGACACATCAGTTCATACAGCATCTCCATCACATTCTAACAGACTGGACACAACAGTTCATACAGCATCTCCATCATATTCTAACAGACTGGACACAAGTTCAACAGTTCATCACATTCTAACAGACTGGACACAACCATCACATTCCATATATTCATGGACACATCAGTTCATACAGCATCTCCATCACATTCCAATAGGACACAACAGTTCATACAGCATCTCCATCATATTCTAACAGACTGGACACAACAGTTCATACAGCATCTCCATCACATTCTAACAGACTGGACACATCAGTTCATACAGCATCTCCATCATATTCTAACAGACTGACACACTCAGTTCATACAGCATCTCCATCATTCTAACAGATATATTGGACCAATTCATACAGTATCTCCATCATATTCCAATGGACTGGACATCCAGTTCATACAGCATCTCCATCACATTCCAATAGACTGAACACATCAGTTCATACAGCATCTCCATCACATTCCAATATATTGGACACATCAGTTCATACAGCATCTCCATCATATTCCAATAGATTGGACACATCAGTTCATACAGCATCTCCATCATATTCCAATAGACTGAACACATCAGTTCATACAGCATCTCCATCACATTCAATATATTGGACACATCAGTTCATACAGCATCTCCATCACATTCCAATGGACTGAACACAACAGTTCATAAAGCATCTCCATCACATTACAGCAGACTGAACACATCCAGTTCATAAAGCATCTCCATCACATTCCAATAAACTGGACACATCAGTTCATACAGCATCTCCATCACATTCCAATAGACTGAACACATCAGTTCATACAGCATCTCCATCATTCCAATAGACTGAACACACCAGTTCATACATTCCAGCATCTCATCACATCCAGTTCACAACAGATCACATGGACAACAGATTGGACAGTTCATACAGCATCTCCATCATTCCAATAGACTGGACACATCAGTTCATACAGCATCTCCATCACATTCCAGCAGATTGGACACATCATTCACATTCCATCTATTGGACTGAACACATCAGTTCATACAGCATCTCCATCATATTCCAATAGACTGGAACATCAGTTCATACAGCATCTCCACACATCATTCCATCTCCATCATATTCCAATAGACTGAACACATCAGTTCATACAGCATTCCATCACATTCCAATAGATTCACATCAGTTCATACAGCATTCCATCACATTCCAATAGATTGGACACATCAGTTCATACAGCATCTCCATCATATTCCAATAGACTGAACACATCCAGTTCATACAGCATCTCCATCACATTCAATAGATTGGACACATCAGTTCATACAGCATCTCCATCACATTCCAATAGATTGGACACATCAGTTCATACAGCATCTCCATCATATTCCAATAGACTGAACATCCAGTTCATACAGCATCTCCATCACATTCCAATAGATTGGACACATCAGTTCATACAGCATCTCCATCATATTCCAATATATTGGACACATCCAGTTCATACAGCATCTCCATCACATTCCAATAGACTGAACACATCAGTTCATACAGCATCTCCATCACATTCCAATAT
Organism: Doris montereyensis; assembly: GCA_037039925.1. NCBI lineage: Eukaryota > Metazoa > Mollusca > Gastropoda > Nudibranchia > Dorididae > Doris > Doris montereyensis. Next base: position 654,328 of record JAXRKP010000032.1, on the reverse strand, counting down.
ATTGGACACATCAGTTCATACAGCATCCATCATATTCCAATATATTGGACATCCAGTTCATACAGCATCTCCATCACATTCCAATATATTGGACACATCAGTTCATACAGCATCTCCATCATATTCCAATAGACCAGACACATCAGTTCATACAGCATCTCCATCACATTTCAATAGATTGGACACATCAGTTCATACAGCATCTCCATCACATTCAATAGATTGGACACATCAGTTCATACAGCATCTCCATCACATTCCAATAGACTGAACACATCAGTTCATACAGCATCTCCATCATATTCAATAGATTGGACACAACAGTTCATACAGCATCTCCATCACATTACAATAGACTGGACACATCAGTTCATACAGCATCTCCATCACATTACAATAGACTGGACACATCAGTTCATACATCTCCATCACATTACAACAGACTGGACACAACAGTTCATAAAGCATCTCCATCACATTACAACAGACTGAACACATCAGTTCATACAGCATCTCCATCACATTCCAATAGACTGGACACATCAGTTCATACAGCATCTCCATTCAATAGACTGGATTCAATAGATCTGAACACATCAGTTCATACAGCATCTCCATCATATTCCAATAGACTGGACACATCAGTTCATACAGCATCTCCATCATCATTCCAATATATTGGACACATCAGTTCATACAGCATCTCCATCACATTACAACAGATTGGACACATCAGTTCATACAGCATCTCCATCATATTCCAATAGACTGAACACATCAGTTCATACAGCATCTCCATCACATTCCAATAGATTGGACACATCAGTTCATACAGCATCTCCATCATATTCCAATAGACTGAACACATCAGTTCATACAGCATCTCCATCACATTCCAATAGATTGGACATCAGTTCATACAGCATCAGTCTCATCACATTCCAATAGCATCCAGTTCCATCATCTCCATCATTCCAATAGATTGGACACATCAGTTCATACAGCATCTCATCACATTCCAATATATTGGACACATCAGTTCATCTCCACAGCATCTCATATCACATTCCAATAGATTGGACACATCAGTTCATACAGCATCTCCATCATATTCCAATAGACTGAACACATCAGTTCATACAGCATCTCCATCACATTCCAATAGATTGGACACATCCAGTTCATACAGCATCTCCATCACATTCCAATAGACTGGACACATCAGTTCATACAGCATCTCCATCACATTCCAATAGACTGAACACATCAGTTCATACAGCATCTCCATCACATTCCAATAGATTGGACACATCAGTTCATACAGCATCTCCATCATATTCCAATAGACTGAACACAACAGTTCATACAGCATCTCCATCACATTACAACAGATTGGACACATCAGTTCATACAGCATCTCCATCACATTACAGCAGACTGGACACATCAGTTCATACAGCATCTCCATCACATTACAACAGATTGGACACATCAGTTCATACAGCATCTCCATCACATTACAACATACTGGACACATCAGTTCATACAGCATCTCCATCAGATTCAATAGACTGAACACATCAGTTCATACAGCATCTCCATCACATTACAACAGATTGGACACATCAGTTCATACAGCATCTCCATCATATTCCAATAGACTGAACACATCAGTTCATACAGCATCTCCATCATATTCAACAGACTGAACACATCAGTTCATACAGCATCTCCATCACATTACAACAGATTGGACACATCAGTTCATACAGCATCTCCATCACATTACAGCAGACTGGACACATCAGTTCATACAGCATCTCCATCA
>JAXRKP010000032.1:587500-647500 GCA_037039925.1 Doris montereyensis | reverse complement strand
CTGAGATTCAGATACCGACATTGACAGGATAGAAGGACAAAATGTAGGAATTCTGAAAGAACTTGCACATCTAAGGCAAACAAACCAGAAAAACAGAACCGGTCTATCATTTAAATTCAAATCAAATGATGGAGAAAAGCCATAGAGAGAAATGGGAAATAACTTTAGATCTAGATAATTTCATTGGGTTTTTGTGGGGATTATTCGGAACTTGCAGATAGTTTTGAGCAAACTGTAGGCTGCTTTTGCTTTCCCCATTCTTATTTTCACATCCGATCGATGACGGTGGACAGGTCACACACTGAGAAAGCCTAAACAAAACAAAACACCAGTAGGCAACACCTGACCTGGAATCTGCAGGGAAAAAGAAAGAGGAACATCACCAACACACATGGCGAAGGGACCGAATGTAGGAACAAAAAGATTGAAGTGCGGCTGGCAAGAGATGAAAAGATAGCCCAAGACCGTGGAAAATGGAGGGCAGTTGTGGATGGGCTTTGCCCCAGAAGGGGCAGGCACGCCTATAAAGTAAGTAGATAATTTCATGGTAGTAATAAGTAACAAAATATGACTAGAAATGAGACAGAACAGAAGTAATTTGCTTTTTCTAAATAACAGTAAGACAGGAAAAATCAAACCTAATCGTTTTTATAAACATACGGAAGCGATATTGTGGAAAATGTCATTAGCACACGTCAGAGTAAACTAAATTCTTTATTATCCTTTTCTTCTTTATTTCCCTGGTGGCCTCTTTTTAAAACAATTGTCTCCTCACCTGATTCACTGGCACTAAATAGCAGTAAACTTGAACACATCTACATGTAATGGCATATGAAATGAAATTATTAAAAACCAGTGGAACATTCTCATACATGAATAAATATCCTATATATAATTAATTATTAAAAAAAAAAATTATAATATAAGGTTGTAACATTATAATATATATATATATATATATATATATATATATATATATATATATATATATATATATATATATATATATATATATATATATATATATATATATATATATATATATATATATATATTCATGATATATTCATGATATATCTAAAGATCAACACAAAAGAAAAAAACAAAAAGACCTTGTTGGATTGACAATGACGTCACTTCAAAGCTAAGAAACAATTTAATCTTCCAAATTAATGACCCTGAAATTAAAAAGTTACACTTAACTTGCTTGGAATGGAAGAGGCTAATCTTACAGGAAGCGAAACAATATAGCAATATAAGATGACAACTACTTTGAGTTTCCATGTAATAGAGCATGCACATCAAATTTAATACAATGTTTTGACCACATCTACGGTCAGAGGTGTGTTGGGTCAGGCAAATACATAAGGCAGCACATTTTGAACACAACACAACAGCACATGAAATCATGTCTAACTGATTTACATAAGCACGGCTGAAGCAAATAAGCCTGGAATAAAGTGACAGGATCTGTAATCTGCTTAAAAACATTTCTGAAACAATGGCAGTGGTAACTTGCTATTTAAAGTAAAGAAAAGAAAAATTTAAACATTTCAATAACTGGATTGAAAGTCAATAAAAAGAATGTGTATGATTAATTTCATCTAAATAAAATATAGAACACGTCTTATATGCTATAAACGTTTTTAATACTGTGGAGCAAACTCTTAGAACACTTTTTTTATGACAGTACCGGTAGATTTATTTTCTTTATTCTGTATAACGGTGAGTAAGTTTAAAAAATGGTATGGAAAATAGCTTTCAAGAAAAGGTTTGTAAAATGAAATGGCTCCTTGTGGACAGCTTTCTCACTCATTAAAGCAGTAATAATTATTTCAAATCACAATGTTTTGTTGTCTTTAAGTTTATTAATAAAACAAGTAAACTAGAGTTCCTTTGGGACTGTTATGTGCCATATAGTTATAGTCAGAACTTATTTCACTTTCTACAGCACATAATACATTGCTTTCTGGACAGAATTTATTGTCTGTTGTAGGTTTTTATTCCTTATGTGCCTCCTGGCACACAGAGATACAGGTAAAGGTAGGTTTTATTCCCTAGCTCATGGGTTTTATTCCCTAGCTCATGGGGTTTTATTCCCTAGCTCATGGGGTTTTATTCCCTAGGTCATGGGGTTTTATTCCCTAGCTCATGGGGTTTTATTTCCTAGCTCATTGGGTTTTATTCCCTAGCTCATGTGGTTTTATTCCCTAGCTGCTGGCATCTATTAACACCAAATTTGTTTTGAATGTTTTTTTCTCAAGAAGCAAAATGTTAAACTTAGCATTGCTAGGATTTGAACTCTTCATCCACAATCGTAAGTCCAGCAGCCTTACCACTGGGCTAGCAGTCACTTAATATAACCTAGCTGGTTATAAATAAAGCTTTAAAATCATGTATACAGCAATAATTTATTTCATATAGAAAAAGATCTTCACAATGTAAACTTTGGGAGGAATAATTTCATGGTCAAAATAATATGATACGTATGCTATACATTTCATTATAATAATATATTTTCGAAAATACGGGTCTAGTCTAAACTTTTTGATAAGCAATATCTTCATATTGAACATAATATGATACGTATATTATACGTATACTTTCATTATCATATATTTTCGAAAACATGGGTCTAGTCTAGCGTCTAAGCTTTTGATACGAAGATTACAGACTACATTAAACTATGAATCTTTCTTTTTTTTCAATTGGCAAAGATGTCCCCATGGGAATCCATTCGAAAACATGGGTCTAGTTTAGGCGTCTAAGCTTTTTGATACGAAGATTACAGACTACATTAAACTATGAATCTTTCTTTTTTTCAATTGGCAAAGATGTCCCCCATGGGAATCCATTCGAAAACATGGGTCTAGTTTAGCATCTAAGCTTTTTGATATGAAGATTACAGACTACATTAAACTGTGGATCTTTCTTTTTTTCAATTGGCAAAGATGTCCCCCATGGAATCCAAATACATTTGGAGTTGAAGGCGTGGTACAGAAACTCCTCTCCCTGACTTTGGTCTACAAAGAAGAAATCTCTACTCTCTGTATCATTAACCCAAGTGCGTTTAAAGTTTCCGGCAGAAGCGTGCTCCTAACAAACGCTGATCCAACATTGGAGCCAAAATACCAGACCGAATTGACATCGTGATGCTCCGCCAGCGCCTTGGACAAAACGTCAACGTCGCCTGTCAAAACATTGACAACACCCGCAGGGGACATCAGACGTTTCCAACACCTAGAGGGAAAAATTATGTACACAAAGTAATTACTGAAAATAACAGCTATGAATATTATTTTTATGGCACCAAATCTCGTGTGAAGACAACTCTAGGTGCAAACATCAGCATGACTACAATTACATACAAGCACAGCAAAACCAAACATTTACAATTTACATACAATTAAATTAAGAATGAGACTAATCCGTCACATTAGTTGTAAAAAGATATGTTTATAGACCTGTTTTAAACTCTGATTCAGATGTTATCAAACGTAAGTCTAGAGGGAGAGAAATCAACACGGATGAAGCTGCATGGGTAAAAGACCTCCCAACAATCTGAACGAAACCTTTTCTGTGGATTTTTAAAAGACATCGACTGCTAGACCTTGATGATCGTGATGGGGTAAACATGGACATGGTCTTGCAAATGCCGTCTTGTGGGATATATTAAATCAACTTCAATTTTATTTTAATTTCCTACTAGAATAAAATCAAGTTACAAAAGCAGTAATTTCTTTTGGTTTTTTTCTTCAACCATTAACTGATACGTTACAGACAAGCTATACCACCATAGAGTAAATGAATCAAGTGTCTTAATTCACTTTGTATTTGGTATCGAATAATCGTGCCTCTTGATTTCTTTTTTTACTGGCGAACGAAAAAATATATAAATCGCAAAGAGCCAAAAGAGAGAATAAAGAGAAGAAACCTACACCAAACCAATGATTCTATTAGTAGGTGTAAAATTTCCCGCCTGATTTATAGATCTACATCTAGAAAAAACAGCTTCAAAAAAGAAATAAAGCTGTCAAGTAATTCCAGTCGGTAAGAATCTAGCTAGATCTAATGACCAAGTCTGATAATGACCTCAGTAAGGATCTAGCTAGATATAATGAACAAGTCTGATAATGACTTCAATAAGGATCTAGCTAGATATAATGACCAAGTCTGATAATGACTTCAATAAGGATCTAGCTAGATATAATGACCAAGTCTGATAATGACTTCAGTAAGGATCTAGCTAGATATAATGACCAAGTCTGATAATGACTTCAATAAGGATCTAGCTAGATATAATGACCAAGTCTGATAATGACCTCAGTAAGGATCTAGCTAGATATAATCACCAAGCCTGATAATGATCTCAGTAAGGATCTAGCTAGATATAATGACCAAGTCTGATAATGACCTCAGTAAGGATCTAGCTAGATATAATGACCAAGTCTGATAATGACTTCAATAAGGATCTAGCTAGATATAATGACCAAGTCTGATAATGACTTCAATAAGGATCTAGCTAGATATAATGACCAAGTCTGATAATGACCTCAGTAAGGATCTAGCTAGATATAATGACCAAGTCTGATAATGACCTCAGTAAGGATCTAGCTAGATATAATAACCAAGCCTGATAATGACCTCAGTAAGGATCTAGCTAGATATAATGACCAAGTCTGATAATGACCTCAGTAAGGATCTAGCTAGATATAATGACCAAGCCTGATAATGACCTCAGTAAGGATCTAGCTAGATATAATGACCAAGCCTGATAATGACCTCAGTAAGGATCTAGCTAGATATAATGACCAAGCCTGATAATGACCTCAGTAAGGATCTAGCTAGATATAATGACCAAGTCTGATAATGACCTCAGTAAGGATCTAGCTAGATATAATGACCAAGCCTGATAATGACCTCAGTAAGGATCTAGCTAGATATAATGACCAAGTTTGATAATGACCTCAGTAAGGATCTAGCTAGATATAATGACCAAGTCTGATAATGACCTCAGTAAGGATCTAGCTAGATATAACGACCAAGTCTGATAATGACTTCAGTAAGGATCTAGCTAGATATAATGACCAAGTCTGATAATGACCTCAGTAAGGATCTAGCTAGATATAATGACCAAGTCTGATAATGACTTCAATAAGGATCTAGCTAGATATAATGACCAAGTCTGATAATGACCTCAGTAAGGATCTAGCTAGATATAATGACCAAGTCTGATAATGACCAGTAAGGATCTAGCTAATATAATGACCAAGTCTGATAATGACCTCAGCTAGCTAGATATAATGACCAAGTCTGATAATGACTTTCAGTAAGGATCTAGCTAGATATAATGACCAAGTCTGATAATGACCTCAGGTGGATCTAGCTATGTAATAAGGATCTAGCTAGATATAATGACCAAGTCTGATAATGACCTTTCAAGGATCTAGCTATAATGACCAAGTCTGATAATGACCTCAGTAAGGATCTAGCTAGATATAATGACCAAGTCTGATAATGACCTCAGTAAGGATCTAGCTAGATATAATGACCAAGCCTGATCATGACCTCAGTAAGGATCTAGCTAGATATAATGACCAAGTCTGATAATGACCTCAGTAAGGATCTAGCTAGATATAATGACCAAGCCTGATAATGACCTCAGTAAGAATCTAGCTAGACCTAATGACTGACTCTGATAATGACTGCAATGATGTAATTATTTTTTTTACCATTTTTCAATCATGTACTAATAAAGAAAGATAAAAGATAAAGATGGATAATAGTCTGTATCCCCGCACTAGTGCAGGCTCACCTGATGTACATGATTTATCCCCCAGCAAGCTCTTTCGTTCAAAGTCCTTCTCAACTCCCGGGAAGCACAAAGAATGCAAACCTGTGAGGCTTTTCATACTAACAGTCTGACAAGATTTTTCTCTACCTATAGCTGAGTACTTATTCACACCTGAGTCAAATGAGGAAAGTAGAGTGAAGTACCTTTCCTATGAATACAACGTTGTGAAAAATCCGCCTGTGCCAGCCGAGCTTGACCCAGTGTTGTTGTGATTAAAAGTTACAACACTACGGTTCAGCTATTAAGCCTTGTTGAACCATTAAAATAAAAACAGCTCGCATACAAATGTTTATATTAGTGAAAAGAACTGCCAAAGCAGATCAACATGCTTTTTAAACTTTCTGTTCATATAACTAGTTACAAGGGCAAGAGACAGACATGACTATAGGTGAACAACAACAACAACATTAACAGTCTAACATTAGTGAGAAAGTTACAACAATTGCTGATCAATATCAAAATTTGATTTGACATTCCGTTGAAGATTCTCACTTCAGTTTCCAAGTCTATCCTTTTCACGTGTAAACAGGGTACATATAAATTGATCTAATGACGTACCTGATGGAATAAGAGTCCACAGAGAGGATGCTTTCCACTGGGGATCATAATCACTGCGTTGCCGCAGGCAACAGCTGGTGCCAGGAGGGAGATGAATCCAAGAAGGGGAAAACCCTCAGGACACACAATGCCAATGACACCCACGGGTACGTTTCGTTTTAACGTGAAACCGTACGTCGTTGTTTCCTGTTATAGAAATTTTGTAACATTTTTTTTAATTAAAGTATAAATAAGTAGACGAGATATATCTAGCTGAACCACATTTTCCATAATTTTCTCAGAAAAGTTGATTCTGAGAAAATTATGAAAAACATTATTATAGTTTTAACATTAAGTAAGTCAACATGGGGTTGGGTAATTTTAATATTAAGTAAGTCAACATGGGGTTGGGTAGTTTTAACATTAAGTAAGTCAACATGGGGTTGGGTAGTTTTAACATTAAGTAAGTCAACATGGGGTTGGGTAGTTTTAACATTAAGTAAGTCAACATGGGGTTGGGTAGTTTTAATATTAAGTAAGTCAACATGGGGTTGGGTAGTTTTAACATTAAGTAAGTCAACATGGGGTTGGGTAGTTTTAACATTAAGTAAGTCAACATGGGGTTGGGTAGTTTTAACATTAAGTAAGTCAACATGGGGTTGGGTAGTTTTAACATTAAGTAAATCAACATGGGGTTGGGTAGTTTTAACATTAAGTAAATCAACATGGGGTTGGGTAGTTTTAACATTAAGTAAATCAACATGGGGTTGGGTAGTTTTAACATTGTGTAAGTCAACTTCATGAGAGGTGTCCCTGAAATATGAAAAAAGACCCAGCAACACTAGATTGAAATCAGAGAGCATCTCTATTTCTCGCTTCCAAAATACCTGAATCGTGCCACCATGTTTATCACAGTGGGCAGCCCAGTAGAAAAGCTTCTGTATGGATCTTTCAAATTCCAGGGTAGATAACTCCTCATTCTCGCCAGTCATGGAGGACAGTTGTGAGATAAACTCTTCACGTCGACCTTGTAAATTCTCAGCAAGGTAATATAGAATCTGAGCACGGCCATGCCCATCCTTCTTTGCCCATCTTGTAGGAGAAAATCCATGCAATAGGAAAGAAGACAGAAAAGGTGAACACAAGATTGTACAATAAAACATTTTAACTTTAAACAGAAAGAAAGTTTCAAAAGAAAAATTAAAATTATTACAAAATAAAGAATTCATAAAATACTGTTTGATATAACATTGCATGCATAAACTAGAGATCATACTCCAAATAAATTTGTCGGAAATAAACACAAAAGTATTGACGCAGAATAATGAATAAATACACAACATGCACCTAAAAACTGACACCTTAGGTGAGCAGATCACCAACAACATTTGTACAATTTATCTTGAGCTACAAGTACATACACATGGAAATTGAATGGTAGGCGAATTGATTGAATCATAACAAGTTTGTCACAGACTTCAAAAAATTCTTTAAAACAAGAGGACAGGCTCTAAGTTCCACTCTTCTCCCACTTGTATGTCCATAAGTTATTGCACAGAAAGAGAATTCAAAGTCTAAATTATCATAAAACAGAAAGTTTACTATCTTGGTAGCTTGTCGATACATCCAAAACAAGGCATAAAATTTCATGCCATCATGCCATAGTTATCTCAAACATATTAAAAATTGCAGTAAACTGTTTTGTCCTAGGAACAAAGTCAAGCCAGCTAGGCTTTTGGGGACTTGAAACTTACACTCAGTACAAAGTTACCAGAAGAAAACAAAGAGAATTCTGAAAAACTCATAAAAACATGTTTTAAGTGTATAAATAGCAAAATCCATATCTGCCAACCTTTTCAAATATAAATAGCAAAATCCATAGCTGTCAACCTTTTCAAATATAAATAGCAAAATCCATATCTGCCAACCTTTTCAAATATAAAGAGCAAAATCCATACCTGCCAACCTTTTCAAATAAAAAAAACCAGATTCTGATCATGCAAACTAATTCTTGCACAACCAGCCCAACATTCCAGAAAAATTGATAATTTAACTTGCATTGACCCTTTTACAGTAAATAACAAAAATGTTGCCGATCGCTGGCTTTTTCTGGCGACGGTAGTTTTGCAAACTCAGAATTTTTCATCCCACACTCTCCAGTCTCTGCTGTTATCTTAGGGTTTCTTGAAAAACATTTTTTACAGTTAACCTTCATACATACTTTTCAAGGTAAATACAGACTTACAGACTCAAAGCCAAAAACACCCATACTAAATACGATTTTTACATACTAATTGGAAAATACGCACTCATAAAAAAAATTAAATATACAAAAAAAGCAAAACGCAAAAAGAGAGAAATTTGCTTTTTTTAAAACATGCAACTGCTTTTACCCTGCTGCCTTTCAGAGCCGCTTCAACAGCATTCCTGATATCTTTGCGACCTCCATCGGGTACATAGCCTTGAACTTTTCCATCATGTCCGATAACTGGTCTACTTGCATTCGACTCTGGTCTTTTTGGGCTCCACCATAAAACATTTTGAAAGTTTTGTCAATGCTGGTGAGAAAAAACAATCATGAAGGCATCTCTTGGTGGCTTCCAAAGCAGCAAACTGTTGCCCAGTAAAGAAGATTTATTTATTATCACTTTCTCTCCTTTTTTTAAGCAAAGTAATAGAATCGGAGTTTACCCCGGTTTCGATAGCAAATAAAAACATTCAAAGGGAAGCTGATAATTTGCTTTGATAAATGTATTAAAAACCATATTCAAGTGAATATACAGTTTCAAATAAAGCGAACCAACTCGACTTTAAATATATATATATTTGTTGCTCTGTTGGATTTGCTTTTGCTTAATGTTTTTTTGACTCTATTCCTTTTCTTCAAGCAAAACCATCTTTCATAAGTTGACAACATAATTGTGTAAAACAAAAATAAAATGCAATACAACAATCAAAATCAGAAAAGGAAAAAAAATTGACCAAAATCCATGCCTGGCACACAGACTGTGATCATTGTCTGTCATGCTGTCAGTGAAGCATCGTATTGATACAAACTGATGTCTACATTTCAAGCACCTGTTAAATAAACTTCCATTTTTTCTCACATATAATAACTCTAAACATGTGAGCCATAAAATCCTGCTGCTGGACTTTCATGAAGTCTTTAACTCCGATGAATTTCTTCTCGTATAAATTTAGCAGTAGAGTCAAATTGTCCAAATAATCCTGAATACAATCAGACGAAACCTTTATGTAAGGTTTATAAAAAATTAAAAAATCTATGCACCACTTATCAGATATACAAAAGCAATCTTTGCAAATGAAGACAAGAATAATAGGAGGGTTAAATCATTTACTAAATCTTCTGTCTCTTCAGAAAAGAAAAACAATGCTACACATTCTAAGTTCTTTCACCACATAGGGCCTCGTGGTCTATACAGCAGTTTGCTTACCTAACAGAATCTCCATCTTCTGTCACCAAAAAGCCTTAGGATACATTCTAAAATAAGAATTACGTACATGATCCATACGGCAGTTTGCTAACCTAACAGAATCTCCATCTTCTGTCACCAAAAAGCCTTAGGATACATTCTAAAATTAGAATTACGTACATGGTCCATACGGCAGTTTGCTTACCTAACAGAATCTCCACCTTCAGAGACTGTAGGAAGCTGTGGAAGAACACTGGAAGAATCGAGCCGCTCCAAAGCTCTTTAAGTCATCAAGGTCAACTGACTGCTGTTTGGTGCCATCCTTCCAAGCAGGTTGAGCAAATTCAAACAGACCCTGGCAAAAAACGAAAGAAAGAAAATTTGCAAACATTAGAGAAAACAAACAAACGAAGGCAAGAAATGAAACAGAAATTTTTCTTTTTTTTAAACTGAAAAAGATATCAACCAACTTTCAGAACTGACAGAACCGAAGATTGAAGCGTACATAACGCATTATTAATAATAGTAATAATGATTTATTGCCATTTGTAAATAAAGATTACAATAGGAATATTAATTGGTGTTGTACAAAATCATACTGCACACAACTGACACACATAATATCAAGGTAATGGAACTAAGCACAGTACAACGATTTAACAAACACCCACATACACACATGCAAACCTAGACACACACACACACACACACACACACAAACTCGCTTCCGAAATTACATAAGTTACAATGACTGTGATATCATTATTATCATGATATTAATTGACCCCTTTACCACTTACTTAAAGCCTAGTATGCAAGTTTGACATAATACGTCATAGATTTACCTCTTTACAGCCTATCGGCCGAATCGCTGGCCTTCATGCCTCCCATGCATGCCGCTGCATAAAAACATTTTGTGAGTTGATCCACACTGTTCCAACATTCAGCATAGCTGCCGCCTCCATGGCCACACTGATGTTCTCAGTCCACACACTGGCGGCCAGTCCACAGATGGGTGATTGGCCATGAAATTCCTTCCTTCAAAGGTGCGGAAAGGCAGAGCAGCCAGTATTGGGCCAGAGTTCTGGGAATGTTAGAGATGAAAGATGAAAAGACATAGTTGATAAACGTCAGCCTTTATTGATATCATGTGATGACTGTGTAAGTTTCTTTCTTTCTTTCCCAAGTCAATAATACAGTAGTGACTGCCTAAATGACCGCTGCTTGGGAAGCAGAAAAACGGGCATTTAGGCAAAGCGGGCATTTAGGCGAGAGTAGGTCAGGGGTAACTGTTTTGGGGGTTGGGAGGGGAGGGAGGGAGGGGAGGGGGGTGGTCACTAAGAGAGTTCATCCAGTATGGTGCGGAAATTCAAAGTTTACAAAAAATGTAATGTGAGAAATAGGGACAACTAGAAAACATTTAGCTCTTTAGAACTGGGGTGGTCTATGAAGAACGCCAACCTACGCCATCAAGAGAGATCGATGAGCGGAGTGCGAAAGTGGGTGGAGTTGAAGAGAAACTGGTCATCTTTTATTACATTACAAAGGATTGGTAATGAAGGGTAGTTGCAATGCATGGCGCATTGTTGACAGGTATAAGCATGAGATTACATATATGATTTTTTTTTTTTTTTTTAATCAATTACAGACATATTTTATGATAATTTGGAGAAAATGACACATTACTGTTGCCGTTGACACCGGGAGCACTTAGAGAGGCAATTTATATAGAAAAAAAATTGGTTTCACTGGAGATTGTGGGCATGTAAAACGGGCATTTAGGCGGTCAGTACTGTAATAATACTAATACTAATACTAATACTAATAATAATACTAATAATAATGATGATGATGATGATGATGACAATGATGATAATAATAATAATAATAATAATAATAATAATGATGATGATGATGCTGATGATGATGATGAAGATAATAATAATAATAATAATGATAATGATAATAATAATAATATAATTCGCTGGCTAGTAGTTAGGTTGGAGAGAGAGAGAGAGAGAGAGAGAGAGGTTGAAGAGAGAGAGAGAGAGAGAGAGAGAGAGAGAGAGAGAGAGAGAGAGAGAGAGGTTGAGAGAGAAGAGAGAGAGAGAGAGAGAGAGAGAGAGGGTGAGAGAGAAAGACAGAGAGAGACAAAGAGAGAGAGAGAGAGAGAGAGAGAGAGAGAGAGAGAGAGAGAGAGAGAGAGAGAGAGAGAGAGAGAGAGAGAGAGAGAGAGAGAGAAGAGAAGAAAGAGGCTCAAAAGGGGATAGGAAATGCTATTTCCAAGACAAAAATCTCAAATTTATAGCAATAGAGCTTAACTCGTTCTTTCAATCTGCTTCTTATATTTGGCTTAAAACAGGAGACGACAACTAATACAGGTAAGCAAAGTGGGCTCTATAAAGTTTTTATTTGGGGCAGATCAGCTTTATACACCTACGGGAACAGAAAAAGTATAAATGATACACAATAATATACTATCGGTAAAACTGTCTTTAAGTGTAAGCTCCGCCTGATGTAATGTTTGAAGAAAAACACACAAAAACTCATCAATCGTTGAACATTATGCTATGCTTCTTGGAAGAAAAATGGAACTATTTGTTTAGATCATGTGCATAAAAACAGAACTATTTGTTTAAATCATGTGCATAAAAACTGAAATATTTGTTTAGATCATGTGCATAAAAACAGAACTATTTGTTTAAATCCTATGCATAAAAACTGAAATATTTGTTTAAATCATATGCATAAAAACTGAAATATTTGTTTAAATCATGTGCATAAAAACAGAACTATTTGTTTACATCATGTGCATAAAAACTGAAATATTTGTTTAAATCATGTGCATAAAAACAGAACTATTTGTTTACATCATGTGCATAAAAACAGAACTATTTGTTTACATCATGTGCATAAAAACAGAACTATTTGTTTACATCATGTGCATAAAAAACAGAACTATTTGTTTATCACGTGCATAAAAACAGAACTATTTGTTTATCATGTGCATAAAATAGAACTATTTGTTTAGATCCTGTGCATAAAAACAGGAAATATTTGTTTAGATCATGTGCATAAAAACCAGAAATATTTGTTTACATCATGTGCATAAAAACAGGAAATATTTGTTTACATCATATGCATAAAAACAGGAAATATTTGTTTACATCATGTGCATAAAAACAGAAATATTTGTTTACATCATGTGCATAAAATGAGCTTTACTATTGGTTCAAGACCTTAAATATTTTTTTAAAAACACATTAGAAGCATGCATTTGATCCTTAAAAGACAAACCTTGTATCCTACACAACGGACTGATATGATACATAATGATAATAACGTTTAAAAACAAGGTCATAAAAGACAGGTAGAGTGGAAAGGTGCTAATAGCCTAAAAGGACAAAAAAGGAGGAGAATACAGGCAATTTTACTGACAACTTTGTTTATTTGTTTTGTTTCATTGAAAATTTCCCCTCACAAGATATGCAGTGATCTCAGGGTGAATTAAGAGGAAACAGCAAAATGAAAGGCAAGTGAAAGAGTGAAAGGAAAGAAGTAAGACCCACCAGTAAAACCCGAGACCCATTCTTGTATTAAGAATTCATCAGAAACTGCATGGAAGACATAAAATGTTTTAAGATCCATGTACCAAACATTAATATGCAATTTCTAAAAATAGACAAATGTCTCACAGAAACCCCTGCTGCCTCTGCCCTTGTAAGAAAAGTTCGTATCTGGTCTGCAGCGGTGGGATCCTTCTGTGGTCCAATGTCGATGTTCTTATCCATATTCGATCCCATGACCAATTTTGACATTCTGCCTATGAGCTTCCGGGGTAACATCAAACAGAGGCTCCTGAATGAGAAGTCTAGATCCGCTACTTCTACCCTGGAAAGAGAAAGAGAATTGCCCGATACAGGTATTGTTTTCCTTGGGAAAGAGGAATATCCACATTTACTGTTGTACATCTACACGGATGATAACTCTAAAAGTTGGTCTGATAAAATAATTACTCTTTTATTTATTTATTTTATAAAAAGAGGTACTCACTAGCTATTCTGCAGCAAAGTTACTAAAATCTCACAAGACATTAATATTTCTTTACTCAATACTTTTTATAGAAAGCAAGGGATCAGACAAATTTCTAAAACAGGATAATTTTCAAGACAGCAAGACACGGTAAGCCAACTTTATGATAGTTCTCAGTTTCTTTTTCATAAATCAATTTCATCAGACAATGACAAGTCTACCAACAATGCCGACTTACCTGGCCTGCATGAATGAAAGCCGCGTCCACTATGCCTTCAACGGCACTGTCAAGGTCTGCGTCTTCCAGGACAATGATAGGAAACAAACTCTGCATTTCCAAACTCACTTTTTTACCTGTTCCAGCAGACACTTCGCGGATGAATTTTGCTTCCTGCAAAAAGACAAATAAAATCATTACTCATATAGGAATAATACGAAGGAGCCACAGTGGAGTGAAGTCAAAGGCAAAATATGACAATAAGTGACAACTCCACCAATAAAGAGAGAACAAATTTGTTCTGTCTTTATTGGTGGAGTTGTCACTTATTGTCATATTTCGCCTACTCATATAGGAAATGCCTTATAGCCTTAAGGTTGTCAAAGTCTTAATCAATATTTCATTTAAATTAATACACTATCCAAATTTAACATTGGTGAAAGATTACTCCCTGTGCAATTCTTTAAAACATCTACAAAACTCTTGACTCATCCCGTCCACCATAAGCCGTGATCTCAGGGTGAATTAAGAGGAAACAGAAAGATGAAAGGCAAGAAAGAGGGGAAAGGAAAGAAGTGGGACCTACCAGCAGCACCTGTTAACCGCCCACAAGAAACTTTTGAAAAACAGGAGCATGCTGTGGTGAGAAATAAAACCATACCTTACCTTGTCAACAAATGTTTAAAAACTAACAGCCTGCCATGGCAGTAACTGTTGTATCCGAAAGTAAAAATTTTACACAAGGAAGAAAATACTAAAGAGATATGCGGCACTTGGAAGACCATTTGGGGTCAAAATATTTAAATTGAGGTTATGGCATTTCTTTCTAGTTCCACTTCTTAGCTTTACTTATAAACCATGCCCAAGTCTGAATTCCCGTCTTTCAGTGAAAAATTCGTCTTCAAAGACAACAACCGTCACCGGTTTCGTGACAAGTTATCTTATTTTGCCTTATTTTGAGACCTCCACAAAGCTATAACCCCCCTTGAATAAAATAAAATCATCCTATCCATTACACACCTCTTCGTATGCACTGTGCTTTCATGTTGAGACTAGACAGTCAGCGACAATAGTAATTTCTTTATAGTACAATATTATTGTGTTCAGCACTGCTAACAATGCCCACATTTCCATATATGGTCAGAGGTTATGCTCAAATGCCACAAGCATCCGGGCGAACAGTTGCAAAGTCTCTCCCTCTCTCTCACAGCTGTTCAACCAATCAACACCGCTATTGTGCGATCACACGTGCTGCTTCCCAAGAGCGACACAGTTGAGTCATCGTAAATGTTTCCTTCTGTTTTCAATGATTATATTCATTCTATTCTATGCATTGTTTCTATTATCATTTGATGCATGTTTTTTTAGGCTATTTTATCACTGTTTGGTCTTACTTGTACAAAATTTGTCATGAAATTTCGCAAGAAGATAGCGATTTACTGTACGAACAAACTTTGAACAATAAAATTCCGAAAAATGTACACTTTTTGCACACACAAAAATTTTCATTATTATTTTGTATATGTTTTGTATGGCAAACTAATAAAATCATAAAAACATAAATAAAAATAAAAGTCTGTAATTTGTTTTGAAGGTTTACAGACATTACCTTGACCAACTTGTATGTGAAGTTTAGAGCAATTTGGGTATTAAGTTTTTCTAAAAGGCTACGTAAAATAACGTGTAAACAAAAAACATAACCATTTAACATGGCGGTCGTTTCTGTGGCAACCAAAGCAAATATCACCATATAAGTTTATGTTTCAACACATTGACTACATATGTATATAATTTAACCCAAAAAAAATCAAAAGTAAAAATAAGTTTCAGAACCCACATATCCCCTTAACAACATGATAATTCAACAAAAATAATTTGCTGTTGTAAATATGATAGAGATTAATGACAGTACAACGATTTCCTAGTAAGTAAATCCTTAAGACTACAAATAAACTATTGATATCGGTTGAGGAACAAAATTACTTTAGCCTCCTTCATTTGATCTCACTCACATCACGAGCACCAGCAAACACTAAACACTCCACATCCGGATGCTTTGCCAACGGTTCAAAAGACGCTGCTGTGACAACGTTCAGCACACGTCAGGTAAGCCTGAGAGATTGCATATCTCGGCCAACAGAAATGCACTGAAGGGAGAATTCACAGGGGGCTTCAGGAGCACAGTGTTGCCCATGGCTATGGCAGCAGCCACACGACTTGCTAGCTGCATTAAGGAGAAAGTGCCCTCGGCACATATCACAGTGACTCCTGTGAGGGAGGATAAAAATAGTTCTGATTTGAAAAACAGGATAAGAAAGCAGAAATAAAACGACAATAATCCTTTGTCACATTGTCATTTACTACATATACTTGACTTATTTTTTCTTTATTTAGTTTATCAGTTTAAAACTTCATTTAGTCATTAAAATTCAATACAATGTTGATAATAATAGTAGTAGTAGTAATAACAATAATAGTAATGATGATGATGATGATGATGATGATGATGATGATGATGATAATATCGAGAACAATGAGAATAACAAAAATAATATTAATGTTAATAATAATAATAATGATAATGATAATAATAATAATAACAATAATAATGATATAATAACAATAATAATAATAATATTAATAATAGTAATAATAATAATAATAATAATAATAATAATAATAATAATAATAATAATAATAATAATAATAATAATAACAATAATATTAATAACAATAATACTAATAATAAAAATAAGAAGAAGAAGAATAAGACGAAGAAAAAGAAGAAAAGAAGAAGAAGAAAAGAAAAAGAAGAAAAGAAGAAGAAGAAGAAGAAGAAGAAGAAGAAGAAAAGAAGAACAAGAAGAAGAAGAAGAAGAAGAAAAAGAAGAACAAGAAGAAGAAGAAGAAGAAGAAGAAGAAGAAGAAAAGAAGAAGTCATATTATTAGCTATTCCAGTGTTGACACTATTGAGGATAATAAAAGAGCTAAAATACCTTTGTGCTAATAATTTCATCAATTCTTCCCATTGCATACTTTTTTCTTTCATGGTTTGAATTAATCTTTATCCTGCTGCTGGTGTTGAACAAAAAGTAAATTTAACGTGAAAAAAAAAAAGAAAGACAACTTCTCTCTATTTATATACTTTATGTCAAATTCCCAAAATGATCACACAAAAAACAAGAACAAAATAAAAAAGAAATAACAAGTTACCTCTCACATGAACAAATTTGTTAAGAGGCAAATTTGCACATAATTCTTTTTATAAACAAAAGCACTCAGCCACAAGGTCGTGAGTTAGAGCCCTGCTGACAGTAGAAAAATTTTCTCTGTTTTTTCAAGTACAATCTACCTTTCTGATCCAGGTAGGTGGATCAACACCTAGTCTCATCAGAGCCTGACGTTAAAAAAGAAGTCACATATGCAGATCACAACATTCTGTGCACGTTAAAGATCCCTTGGCTATTTACAGGGCAGTCAGGCAACATTAAAAATCCTATGAAAAAACCCGAGATCACCTTAGATGTGGATGTTGGTGTCAAATTGAATGAAATTTACAAACAAGGGTTGTAAATTTTCATTGGAAAAATATTTGTTGTCCGAGTGTTCTAGCGATAACAAACTGTCGTGCACTTCAAGACAAAACTCAAAAGATAAAATGTTATTATTGCATTGTGCTTTATAATCAAATAATCCAACCTAATGGTTTCCATTCTTTCATTTCTGAGTCGCTCAGTTCCGCCCATCCGGCATAGTGGTAAAAGTGACGTATGGCCGCTGCAACATCGATGCCTCTTGCGTCACGGGCCAGAATTCCACTATTCATTGCTTCCAATACTGCAAACAGTGATTGGTGCTTTTGCAAATTGCGGGCAATACTGGAGAAGAAGAAAAAATTAATTCTGGAATGAGTGATTTACTACACAAATGAAAAAAGAAAAAAAAAAGGGAATCAAAGTGCTTTGCAAGCAGAGATTACCATGTTGACAGATACATGGCGTTTTCTCATTGGGACCTTAAAGAAGCAAATAAACAGGTTGCAAATTGCATAAATGACTGTACAGATTGCTGTATTATATATAAATCAGTTGACAGATCACAGGGTATAAAGCAAATAATCCATGATAGAAAAGTAAAATAAACTCAAATAAGTGGGTGACATATTCACCTAGTAAACATTACTAAGATAACTTGATATATACGCCTGCAATTATCGGTCTCCCAAAATAGACTTGGTTGATTCCCAGGCTAAAACTCACTGCCAAATGAAATAAAAAAGTTAAAATCTGTAAATAAGAGATAAGAAAATTACCTGTAAAGATTAGCAGCCCGTTCATGCGCAGAGACATTGCTCCATTGGAGAAAGTTTGACTGGAGCTGGAAACCGCAGCATCAATATCCACTTGCTTGGCTTGTAATACATCGGCTACAAGAGCAGAAAAATAAATATTATGATAACGGTTCTTCAAAATTTTTGTGATTTTTTGCTTCCTAGTGAAACTTGTTCAACCCTCTCAAACGGAAACATTTTTCCTTTTGGAGCACATTTGGCTCCACCTAATTCTTGTATACTTAATGACATCTTTCTTTTGCTGTTCGTAATATACTGATTTATTCTGAGGCCAAAACACCACCCTAGTCTATGGTCATTGGTCTATTCTCTAGTCTTCCAAATTTTTATTCTGTTCGGAAATCCATCAATCAATTCTTGAGTCTGCTTGGCTCATGGTCTTCAACCCCCCAAAAAATGACCATCCCAAAGACATTATATTTTTAAACCATCATTGCATTTCACTTTGACCGTAGAAAATCATTTTGTGGATGCCAGCTGTAATACAATATAGCTTAGAAGTGTGCAATGTACTTTAAAAGAACTGGAATACATTTATCGGTCTCAAATTGAAAAGAAATGAAAAATTATAACAAAAACTACAAATTGATCCAGAAATAGTGAAATGATTTGATTTAGATAAAATCAGAAAAAATTATACCTGCATACATTAATGTAAAACATCTCTTATTTCTCATCCAGTTTTGATATGACTTAATTAAATTTTCTTCGAGGCATTTACAGCTCAGTGTCGCGCTTATCCCAGTTTCTATAGCATGAAGCAAAATAGGTGATAATAATCACCTCCTGGAGAGGACGTTAGTCTAACACACCTTTCTTTTGCTCCCAAGCTAGTGTTTGTATCAAATTGCACCTAGGATGAGTGGGGAAAATGTGCGTTAAGTGTATTTCCCAAGGAACACAACGTCGATCCTAGCTTTGCTAGGATTTGAACTGGGACCTAACCACTCAGCCCCCAATGCCACATTAAACTTCTTTCTACCTTTGATTTGACGTGTTAACTTCCTTAATTTTGTATTTGATCTTATTTTGTACCAACAAAGGTGTGAATTTTACACTAATGTCACAGAACAGAATGTGTCTCATTTTGCTAGTTCCCCCTCATCCAGGGCCATCTGGATCCAAATACACGTTTGTGACTAGTCACAATGCTAACGACATGGTCTAGTCTCTGGCAATCTAAAAGATCAATTATGCCAACAAGGTTACCGCTATTATTATTAAGTATGAAGTTTTCATAGGTGGATTTATGTTTTACTAATTACATTATTTTACAAATGATGTATGTTAAAGATCGTTCCTTTGCACTACCATAAAGGTTTATGCCACAAATGCCTTGAATTAACATTCAAATTGATTCCAAGATCGGAAATTTGGACGAGAAATAACAAAAATAGAAACAATTGACAATTATTTGAGCAGAGGTGTATCAAAGTTATTGTTCCATGTAAAATCTATAATTTTCAACCGATTTTGATGATGTTAAAACCACTTTCAGTATTTTAGTGTAATACACATGATGAAGGAATCACATTTCATTCAGTGAAAGTTAAATCATTTTAAAAATTGCACGAATTCATGTAACTCATCACTTCTATTGTATTGAATTTACTGCCATTTCTGCATAGAGGTGCTTGGCTCAAGAGCTTTAGACGATTATTAAAATGTCTCCGCCGATACTGGAGACTATAGGCATTTTGCTGTTGAGAGGGTTAATCAAGTTTATCCATATCACCTTAGTTCTTGAAGCCACAGTTATCTTTTCGGTAATTAATGCAGTGAGCTAGAACTGTATCAAAAAGATGCTTTGTAACATCAGGCATATGATTTGTACACTTATTACATTGGAAAGCTTTAAACAAACATACCATTAATATGAATTGATGGTGCAACAGTTCCTTCTTTCAGGTTTTTGCCAATGGCCATTGATGAAAAATCCAAAAGCGTAGTCATGCTTGGCTAACCAGGCCTTCACAGTCAATTATAAGTTCATATGAAAAAGAAATCATAATGTAAAATTAATTAAATGAAGATGAAGAAACATACAAATCTCTGTATGACATATAATACAATTCTAGACCAGGTATGAAATATTTCAGGTGAGGTGGTTGAAAGGGGGTATGAGAGGGCTGATTTTTACACTGAAAAAAATTAAATCATGTACTTATCGAATAAATAAAAGAAGAACTTCATCCTTATGGCAAAAAAGAATGACATTTGATTCATTATTTCGTATTCAATTTCTAAGCCACTGTAAGCATGAGATAAAAAAATTAAATCTTAATAAGACAGCTTAATGGAGATTCTCAGGCTCCCCCTAGGCGACGTGCTTCCCCACCCGCCAAGATAAGGTCATTTTCCTAGGAGCCTACCCATAAAACCCTCAATGACCAACAATGGCTGGGCTACCACAGTGATGAACATGATTAAATAATTTATTATTGTAATATACAGCCCATTCCCCGTTAACAGGACAGAGGTGCAGACCGAGAGGATTTGATTTAATTATTAGCACACATTTTTCAAATCATAATCATGGCAGTAGTCCAGTATACTGTGATATAATTAATTATTATTATTCTTCACAATAACTGACCAACTCAATTCTTGGGTATTACTGTCAGTCCACATATTTTAATTTAACCCAAAGATATTAATTAAATTTTGTCTCTAAAGCGATATCTAATAAAGTCTTCAGTACTAGATCTAGATCTCCTGCTGAGTTTTATTTCTGTTTGCAGTCCATTCGGAAGCCTTACTGTACTAAGGTAAAATGAGTGCATGTGACAATCAATGTTTGAAGATGTAACCATGTATGTTTGACATCCTGATCTGGTTGTTATTATTAAGTTTAAGCTGATGTAATATGAAATAAACATTTGAGGCCATTCATGGCCTTTTAAAAAAATATATTAATTTTATTCCTGGCTCTATGTTCTTCTATTTATTCCTTCAACGATAAGTGCAATCATGTATAGACTTGTCCGTCTCTCACAATTTCAAACCAGTGTTCAAAATAAAATCAACAGGATTTTTTAATGTATCCGAACTCCAGGAGTGTGAGATAGTATTAGAATAGTATAGATCTATAATCTAGATCTATTAGAACACCGCTTCTATCTTGTTATACTGGCATGGCTGCCATCAAAACGATCATTGTACAACCATAATTCAATAAGACATAAGTTAACAGCAACAACGCTGTCTCCTTCTTTTGCTGGTCCGTAAGTTAATTCGTCAAAAATGCTTTCCAGATTTCCTGGTGAAGTCGACCCCGCCATGGTTCTAATCGTGCTAATCAGCTGCGGCTGTAAGTGTAGGAGGCTAACCACAATGTCTCGGCGACATGATACTATGACCTTTCCACTTTGACACAAGGTGTGACCTTGTCAAGATACCAGCCTAGATAATATTGTTTTGATTTGATTTGACTTTACCGAGGCCTACCATGGGGGCGTAGGACTTTACCCATATTCCTTCCACATTCATTCCAGAAAGAAAGAGGGTCAGGCAACGAACAACACGGAGAAGGAATGTTAAAAATGACATGGAGAGAAGCAGAAACACTTGGATGGACGAAAAAACTGGCGAAGGACAGGGATAAGTGGAAAGCATTCATGGCCTGGCGATCATGGAACGCTTCGAGTGGAGGACTTTGGTGATGATGACGATGACATTCATTCCACAACAAAATTGGTCTCAATGTTAAGGGCGGATTTTGTTTATAAGTTACCCAGGCTGGCGCAAAAACAGCAAATACAAATGCATCTTTGGTGTGCTCAGCGTGTTGTGATCTGCACACAGAACCTCCTTTTTATCCCCCATCTGCGAAGATAAAGACAGCTCGGTTGGTAGCACGCTTTCTTTTCATGACGAGGCGATGTATGCCGACGCAGAGATCGCGGGTTCGAACCCTATGGTGGCCATGATTTTTTCTGTCTATTCCTTGTATTTGTCTCGTCTTTGTTCCTATGGGGCTTTCATATTGTCTTATGTCATTACCTTCGCCCCCATATCCGATATGGGACTGCGCCGTGTCAATCCACCAATCTGGACCTGCGGAAGGAAGGGGTGGTTATTGAAAAATTCAACCTGTCGGACACAAACCCACGACCTCTTGGTTAAGTGACCAACAACTTGTCTTCGGGGCTCCGAGTCCACTACTGTTCTCATAAATTGAAATAACGTTCACTCAAAGAGTAGGACCAGGCTCTTATTATCCGTTACCTATGTATATATTTTAAGCTCTACTTTGTCTATTTTGTTTTGAGGGAAGGGAAGTCACATATGGGCGTGTTGAGTTTTGTTTTGTTTGGATTTGGTTAATTTGCTTTCTTAAGTCTTTCTTTCTTTCTTTTCTTCATTTGTTGACGTCTTTTTCTTTCGGCCTTCTCGGATGTCTTAGTAGACCGTCCGAATTTTACTGTTTGTCCACATCTCTCTGAAGAATTCACGAGTCTGCACCAGTTCACCATCGCACAAACATTATCGATGCAGTTCATTCGTGTTCAATTCAATTCAAGGACACATTATCGTCGTCTAGATCTACTTTACCTAAACGATCATGTTATCATTTGACACTTCACGAGGATTCAAACGTCAGATCTTTGGGACAATCGTGAGTTGGTAAATTGAAACTGTGTCTACACCCATTTCAACATGACATATGGAAGGGGAAAAGTAGCAATTTGTCTACATGTATTTTTAAAATATTCGTCTCCCCCCCCCCTCTCTCTCTCTCTCTCTCTCTCTCTCTCTCTCTCTCTCTCTCTCTCTCTCTCTCTCTCTCTCTCTCTCTCTCTCTCTCTCTCTCTCCCTCTCCTCTCCTCCCTCTCTCTCTCTCTCTCTCTCTCTCTCTCTCTCTCTCTCTCTCTCTCTCTCTCTCTCTCTCTCTCTCTCTCTCTCTTTCTCCTTCTCACTTATTTATTTTCATATCTTTATTTCGTTCTAGATCTGAACCTTCCATTCTCGCGCCTTTATATTCTTCATATCCCCTTCTACTCACGTTTCTTATCATCACTGTCTTTTTCTTTCTTTCTTCCTCCTTTCTGTTTTTCTTCTGATATCACATTGTGTCACGTCTGAGGTAGTGCTTAGATCTAGATCTAGATATTTCTCGTTTGTTGTCTGGCGAAGGTTATGCGAAACGCCACGTGTTTGTTCTGGCTTTATTAGTGGAATTGTCACGTATTGTCATATTTCGTCTTAGTATTTCTTAGTAAGTCATAGGCTGTTTTGGTCTGGGATAAAATAATAATATTGTGTAGCTTAATCTTGTAGTGTTATTCATAATAGGAACGACATGGTAGACAAAGGTAAGAGAATTTCCCGAAAGGGATGGATAAGGTAGTGATATTATATCTTATTTTTTTATTAATATATTGCCTGTCTGTCTGTCCGTCTTTCTCTCTGTCCCCCTTCTCATCTCTCGACCAAGAAAAGTGGAAGAAACTGGTGCCACAGCTCTTCGTAAAGCGCGGTATGACAGCGCCGCCACGACCCTTGGTTATGGGAAAGGGCTAAATAGGTATACTACTGAGCTGCTCAGTTCATTTGGGGACACGGTATTCCTGAGGCAAGGTGTCGGCCTTTCAACCAAAAGGTAGTGGGTTCGAGCCCCGCCCACGGTTGAATAATTTTCATGTGTTTTTTCGAGCAAAATATCCCCCCACCCCTTGTCAAAGTAGGTGGATCGATGCCTAGTCCATCGGAGACGGATGATGACAAGGACGTCCCGTGTGCAGATCACAACACTGTGCACGTTAAAGATCCTTGGCTGTTTACAGGGCAGTCGGACAAAATTAAAAGTGCTACCAAAACCCCGAGATCACATTGATTGTGAACGTAGGTAAATCAAATCAAACTTAGTTCATTCCATTCGAAAATGTTTGAGCATTATTGTAGTTTATGAAATTTAAAGCAAATACTATAATATCCTTGATGAAAAAAGGATAATGACCCTTTAAAACAACAGTCAATTTTCCCGCTTGACAAAGGTTGTTATTTTTGTTTATGTGTATATTTGTTTGCTTTGATCGGTTGGGTGTTTTGTTTGTCTATGTTTGAGTTTTCTTTTTGTTGTTTGTTTGTGTGTGTGTGTGCTAGTTTGTGGCTTATGTGCGCGCGCGCGTGTGTTTGTGGACTTTAATGTGCTCTGTTCTAGATGTCATATAGGGACGTCTAGGCTCTATTGTATCTGAATGAGAGCGCTGTCGCTCAGTGTGTGTTTGCTCAAGTAAGCTGGGAATTTGTGATTCCGCTGATATTTCAATATTTAATGAGCTTGTCACACCAAAATATGTCTTTTCTTATCGACCTCCTTTACATTCAATTTACTTACCGTTACTTAAAATTGGGACATAATAGTATTAGTAATTATCGGTACTGTTCAAGCGATCATAAACCTTGCTCACGCTTTCAATTGAAAAAGAAAAGAAAAAGAAATTTGTCAGTGACGCACAAATTGGATCAATCTCGTTCTTGAATGAGATATCTAATAGTTCTATTTTAAAATTGGTCTGAGTAAAGTAGAAACCTCGGTCTACATAGTTTCTTGATCTTTGTTCAGGCAGATAGATACATGTGTATATTACCTAACGCCTGTGGGCATCATCACGAGCTGGTGACAAATCAATAGGAGTCTCTTACTGCAAAATATCATATATCGTCCTCGAGCGATTCAGCGAATCTCAGACGAATCTAGATTCTAGGCCTATCTTACTATTTTACTAAACAATCATGGCTACCACAAATGGAGCAACGGAGCCAGCTGGCCCACAGTCTCAAACACAAAATTCAAGTGATCGCAGAAATCAGGTAGCTGTGGATGATGTGTATTGAGAAAGAATTACCCATTTTACATCAAGAAATAAATAGATCTAGATATAGTAACTCTAGCCATCTAGATCTAGATCTAGATCTATCTAGCTCTAACACCCCAGACCTAGAATCTAGACATAGATCTAGATTCTAGATCTAGTCTAGTTCTAGATCTAGATCTAGATTTATGATGAACTTAGATCTAGATCTAGACTAGACTTTACGTTTCTGTAACTGAACTAAACTCAACTGACACTGACTGACAGTACTAACACTACTTAGATTTAGATCTGGGTGGAAATCTAATTAGGCTATAAGCCTAGATCTACATCTTGATCTAGAGCTATAAATAGGCTAACATCTAGACTTTTTTTTATTACATCTACATTCTAAAGTAGAGATCTAAATCTAAAGTTATCCAGATCTAGGCAGGCATAGATCTATTATATCTAGATTATGGCAGGTTTCACAAAAAATGGGACTCAATGATAACTTGAACTCTTTAATTAGGCTAATCTTTTTCAAAGTCTAATTGGTGAATCTTCTTAACATTTGGTCCATGTATAGTTTTGACATTGCAGATATAAAAACATAATATCGTGAAATTTTCTTTCAATTTGTGTGTTTTGTGAATATTTTTTTGGGTGCGAACGTCGGCAATTGAGACTGCTGTCATTTCCTTTTTTTAATCAGGCAGGTTTCACAAAATGGTCTGTCACCATTTCCCTCTTTTGTCAAAATGTACATGTTATATTTCCTACAAGTGTTATATACCATGTTAAAACTTGTAACCTGAGGATTCCAGATATATGACTTTAAGAGATAGCAAAGGACTGTGAGGCGAGTAAATTAGCTTTTAAAAGTCATGTTTTTCAGTGTGAAAATTCTAGGTCTAATGCCAGTGGCGAATGTTATGTGAACTGTACGAGTCAATCGACCGAGGTTTCCCTGGCGTTTATTTAGTGACGTAACGCTTGGGCATCTGGTTTGGAGAGTTCCTGAATTTTCCCTAGAAAGGAGACTGTGATCAGGTTAGATTCGGAGACCTTTCAGGTTGGATTCGGTTGCATTAGCAAAACCTGCTTTGGCTTGATCTTTCATCTTGCTGTTTGCTCTTAATTTATCCTGAGATCACTGCATATATGGTAGATGCTTTGAATTTCGATAAAAAAAAACTCTCACATACCGGTATGGACAAATTTAACCAAACTGCACTAATCAATTCCTTCTTCTTTAAAACAAACACTTTTTGTAGGTGATGTTGGGTGAGCTGCCAAATGATTTTCTCCGCACTGGCCTCCACCCAACCACGAGGTAGAAGACGAGCGCATTGCACAGATTCTGCAGGCTCAGCAGCAGGCGGGCGTCAACGTGTTCACTTCGTCCAATGTTGTAGGCAGGCTGAGCATTTCGGTTGTTCAGGTTTGTAAATCATGCATGACAATTAAAGCTACCGACAGTGTGTAATAAAACATATTACATATAGGTTTTGTTTGGGGTTTTTTTGGGGAGGGGGGTTGCTTTGAGTCTTTAAGCCTGTATTTACCTTTAAAACTATGAATATGAAAAGGTTTAAGTGTATTTTTTAAAAGTTAAGAAACCCTTATTTAACAGAAGAGGAAGAGAGCAAGAGAGATATTGTCAGGGTGAAAGTACGGAGATGCCAATCTGAATTCACAAAACGAATATCGCATTTCTCCAGAATGGCCAGTGATGGGTGGGGTTTTTTGGTTTTACCTTAAATGGGGTTGATTAATGTTAAATTATCGTTTTATTTAAGAGAAAGATTACCATAAAAATATAAAATGTCTTTTATTACAAATCTCTCTGCAATATCTTGTTTTTCAGGCCAAATTAACAAAGAACTACGGATTGACTAAGATGGATCCCTATTGCCGTGTCAGAATTGGCCATACAGTGTTTGAGTCTCCTACGGCATACAACGGAGCCAAAAATCCTTTGTGGAATAAAACAGTTACAACGTAATGGGAAAACTTTTTGCCTTATCTTCACCACTGTACAATGCTATCAACCTGTTGTGTTTCTAAAATTGAATTTTAAATTGATAAAATAATTGCTCTAAAGCATATTTTTAGTACACATGTATTGTATATTTTAAAAACGGATAATCAAGATTCAGCAACACATGAACTTTGTGTGTCCACATATACAGTAGTAGCGGTCCTAAGAGCAGGCCCCTTGGGAGATTGAAATACCTTGCTGGTAGGTAGACTGTGGAAGCAAAACAATAAAGCTCAAAGGAAAACTCTAATTCTTGCCCAGCATGTCAATCATTAAATAAACGTCTACCAGGGATAGGTGAGTCTCTACAGGGGATGGGACTCTGTATAGCCAACGGCCATCCATCTTTATCTGACAAGCCACACAACAATCCAACTCTATCTGACAAGCCACACAACAATCCAATGAAAGTCTCCACACAACAATCCAACTCTATCTGACAAGCCACACAACAATCCAATGAAAGTCTCCACACAACAATCCAACTCTATCTGACAAGTCACATAACACTTCAATTAAAGTCTCCACACAACAATCAACTCTATCTGACAAGTCACATAACACTTCAATTAAAGTCTCACACAACAATCCAACTCTATCTGACAAGCCACACAACAATCCAAAAGACAAGCCACACAACAATCCAATGAAAGTCTCCACACAACAATCCAACTCTATCTGACAAGCCACACAACAATCCAATGAAAGTCTCCACACAACAATCCAACTCTATCTGGCAAGCCACACAACACTTCAATGAAAGTCTCCACACAACAATCCAATGAAAATCTCCACACAACAATCCAATGAAAGTCTCCACACAACAATCCAATGAAAGTCTCCACACAACAATCCAATGAAAATCTCCACACAACAATCCAATGAAAATCTCCACACAACAATCCAATGAAAATCTCCACACAACAATCCAATGAAAGTCTCCACACAACAATCCAACTCTATCTGGCAAGCCACACAACACTTCAATGAAAGTCTCCACACAACAATCCAATGAAAATCTCCACACAACAATCCAATGAAAGTCTCCACACAACAATCCAATGAAAATCTCCACACAACAATCCAATGAAAGTCTCCACACAACAATCCAATGAAAGTCTCCACACAACAATCCAATGAAAGTCTCCACACAACAATCCAACTCTATCTGACAAGCCACACAGCACTTCAATGAAAGTCTCCACTCACCAAAACTGCTTTGGTTGGCCATGCATCTTTGATTTTGTTTGGCGTGATTGGCCTCAATTGTTCTCGTGATCATCTACGTTAAGGATTGATGAATATGACAGTTGTTCGTTGTGCCTACATTGAAGCATTATGACATCACACTGTCTGGCAGGCAGAGTAAGATTCGTAAGGCAGCGTTTTCTTAGACCGCTACTACTTCATAAGAGAACAGGGTAAAACCCGTCTACAATTTTCAGTTTAATTTAAACTTGATAATTTTTTCAGAACGAAAAGAGATTTCTTATATTCCGATTGTCATAACTTATTCTGTCCAGGTATCTTCCCCATGGTGTGGACTCCATGTGCGTGGAAGTGTTTGATGAGGTAAGAATTGCTCAACCGTAGAACCAATTGAACATTAAATCTTCTCAGCAATGTTCCCTCTAAGCTATGCGTGCAGTGCACACGGTTAGGGAATTTTAGAACAAAATTAGAGGGAACATTGCTTCTAAGTATGCTTACTGACGTTTTTCAAATGTTTTTCAGTTGTTTTTTTCAAATGCTTTCAAAAAGAGCCCAAGAAAATAGAACATGAATAAATTTGGTTATATTTGATATACAAGCTTTACGAATAATAATAATAATAATAATAATAATAATAATAATTTATTGATCCAAAGAAGGAAATGACCATATCAGACAAGAAAAGATTGATCAACACAATGTGATGTCTCTTGGAACAACAAAGCATGCCAAAGTAAACAATTGCAATAGGGTCAATTTAAATCAGTCTTACTGGAAATTTTTGTGATTTTCATTTCTATAGAGGGTTGGGGTTGTCGATTGTGATTATGAGTGATGGATCTGGTATTGGGCGTGGGGAAAAAAGAGGAGCAAAGTTCAAAAGTGACACAGCATTAGTTATTGTTTTATTATTTGCTTTTTATCTTATTTCCAAAACTAAATTGATCTAGAGGTTTTTGGAAGAATTTTTAAATTTTGTCTGAACTGCCCTGTAAACAGTCAAGGATCGTGCATAGAGTGTTGTGACCTGCGCTTTAAAATTGTCCATTTCAATGGGACTGGGTATCGATTCACCTACCTGAACCAATGGGGTCGTAAATGAAAGTTCCTTCAAGGCCATTACTGCCCATAGAGCCGGGGTGTATCCCAGTTTCTGTAGGAGCAGGTGATAACAATCACTTCCTGGACAAGACGCCAGTCTGATGCAGGTTTTTACTCACAAGCTAGTCTTGGTACCCATTTAGGCCTACGCCTGGCTCAAGTGGGGGAAATGTGTGTTAGGTGGCCTTCCCAAGGAAAGCAACGTTAGGCCTAGTTTTGCTAGGATTCGAACCCAGAACCTCATGATCCCATGTCTGTCTACAGATGCCACCACATGTGGGTCGAGAGGCTGACACCTTGCCTCTGGACTACAGAGTCCCCAGTATGGCAACAAGGTGTCTTTCCCAAAGTATAGAACATCAGACCTAGAATTGCCAAGATGTTAGATTTAAACCCAGTACCTTATGATCCCAAAGTCCAGCAGCCTTACCACAAGGTTCCAGACGCCTTACTTAAAGACGTCCAAAAGGTGTTCAGTTTTATAAATCTTTTTCTTTTAACTGCTGACCTTTTTGTTTCTTCCCCTCAGAGATCATTCACGATGGATGATCGTATTGCTTGGGCGCACATAAAAATCCCAGATGGTGTGATGCAAGGTACGGGAACTGTGGACGACTGGTATCCTCTCAGTGGTCGTCAGGGTGATGACAAAGAGGGCTCCATCAATCTTGTTCTCTCTCTAACTGTGAGTGGCCGTATCTCCAGTCTTCATTATTGTGGCTGGGGTTTGTTGTTGTTATCTTAAAAATCATCCTGCCTTTACTTGTTGTCTCTGAAAATCACTGGCCTGTCTCACAACTTTGGTTGCCTATGTTTGCGGTAGAGGTGTTGATGTGCAATCAGCAGTGTTGTGAGTTTGTTATCACAGCAACATTGACTTGCCCAGGGTGGGGTTTCTTTTTCCCCTCACGGCGTCATGCTCTTAGAAAAGTTATTTCATTTTGCTTTCCTCCCTTAACTCAGGTATGAATGAGTACCCAGCTGTAAGCAGAGAAGGATCTCGTCAGACAGTTAGTATGAAGTGCCTAAAAGGCAGCTATACTGTATGTTCCCCATGAGTTTAGAGATTTTGAATGAAATGGTCAGGTGGGGGATAAATGATGTGGAGTTGGTGAACCTACGTTTGTGCAGCGATACAGACTATAAATTCATCTTTATCTTTGAGGCAGACATAATTGACAAGCTCAGTTTTACCTCATCCTTTTTGCCAGTTCTGCTCTTTTTACAGATATTTGTCATCTTGTGTAAGAGGTGTTTTACGTTTCACATTGTATTGACACATACATCTCGATATTGCCTCTTCATTGCGGTATTGGAAACACATCTTTTTCTATGTCCACATTTGTAAAGGAATCAAACATTTATGATTTGAGACCTCATTTCTCAAAACTGGACGAAGGGAGACTTTCGACGTTCAAATTTAAATCCTTTCACATTTTGTGCAAAAATGGGATAATTGTAAATTGTTTTCTCATAGTCATCGAGATTTGAACACTAGCCAGATTTTGTTAAATTGCAAAATGTCAGTTCATTTCTGAGTGAAAGAGAATTATGTTTTAAAACATTAGTAACGTACTGTTTTCTTTTCTAAACATTCTCCTTCTCTTTCGCTTCTCTTTCTCTCACCGTACTGTACTTTAGAGGGTGAGGCATGTTTTAAAAAAAAATTATTCGTCTGATTATTTTGTTCTGTTTTTTCTCCATCGTATTCATTTGACCTTCATCATCAAGCAAATCCAGCAGTTACTATTTTGCCTTGTTTTTTTCTCTCTGTGTGTATGTCAAGAAGGCCCCTGTTGAGTCCAACGTGTACTCCTACCAAACACCTACCTACCAAACACCTGTTCCAATGATGATTCCTCCATACTACCCTGTTCCTATGCCAGGTGAGTCATTGCGCTGCCACCTTTTTTTGTTAGGATGATCTGTTATTGAAAAAAAATTAAAGAGTGGTTTTCCAAAACTCGCCAGATCATTTAAAAAATAATTTTCAGAAATAGGCAAAAATTTCCCATTCAGTATCTAATGATGCTAGCTTTTGGCTGATGTTTGGACCTAAATTTAGTGTCAATTAAATGGGTTGTGCATCACTTTTATTCAGAATATGGCCAAGTTCCTCACTTAGTCAATGAGATATAACAACAAAGAATGTTTGCGAGTTTTGAAAAGCCACACTTCAAGGGCTCTTATTTTTAGAAAGAAATTTAGAATACAGGTAAGTGTAGGATATGGCGTAGTCAATATTATTGCAATATGAAATAGATTTTTGCCCTGAGAGTAGATCATACCATCGGTATTAAAACGAGTTCCCACGTAATGTATTCACCAGTGTCTTTAGGTCAGGGTCGTCACACCCTAGAATCTCCTAGAGAAAAAAAATCCTAGAATCTCCTAAAATTTCCTAAATATTTCGAGCTAAGGGCTGTCGGACCAGTTCCGAATACAGGCTTGGGATATTCAATTAGTGAGTAGATTCACGAGTTCGATTCACGAGTCCACTCTCGTTGTGGTGGCCATTTTGTTTACGAGTCTAGTCTAGCTGACTATGATGAACCTCAAGACTGTTTTAAATCGTAGTTCAACCTTATCAGACTTTATAGGAACTCGTCAACTAGACTGTTTTAAATCGTAGTTCAGCGTTATCAGACTTTATAGGAACCCTTCAACTTCAAGTGAATCCCACTTACCGCGGCATTCTAGTTTTTGTTTTCCATTCAAAGCGACGTCGTTATCCGTGATAGATCTACTTTAGTGACACTCTTGATTCTGTTTGGATTTTAAAATCGACATCTCATCGTGTTTTTATCTGAGAACATGGCATCGAAATACAGATGCAGATTTCAAGATCAATGGGTGCATAACCCAAATGATAGAGAATGGATTCTAAAGGAGATGGACATTCACAGTGCAAGATGTAAATGGTGCATGAAGATTTTCAGTGTAGGAGGACAAGGAGAAAGTGCTCTAAAGTTACAGAGAGACAGAGACAGAGACCTCTTATGTTCACTTCTTATCTTTTTTTTCGGATCAATTATTACGATTAGGTGAGAGGGGCATGTCAAAGTGGTAAAAAGACAAAACGTGCAAAGAAATCAACAGAAAAGGTCACTGTCTCCAGAAGGCTTGAACCAGTGAATTTTGCATCAGTGCCATTAGCTTTGCCATGAAGGGAAAGTGCTCTATACACTTTGCAAACTACTCTTATTAATAATGGAATTTCATCAACAAAATCTTTCATTTTCATGACCACGACTAGTGGTTAAATTTTTACCTCTTCATAAATCAATTGTACTTAACTCGTCTTTATCCCTGTGAACCTTTAGCATCAATATATATATATATATTGTCAACGTCTAATGTGTTTATCCATCTGCTGGTATCACAACAGGTGTCATGCCTCAGTACCCTCAGCAGCCACAGCAACAGCAGCAGCCCATGGGACCCATGTACACAGAGGAGGACCTCAAAATGGTAAATGGAGATGTCAGATAGCCATACCTGCTAGAGTTTTATCATTGGATACATTTTTCAACCAAGAATTTTATTCACTTATTCATAACATAGTTATAGAATATACTGGCATGTATGCAGTAAATTTTAGTCTTTATCAGTCAATGCAAGAGACACCTTTGCCATTGTTTCAGAAATAATAACAGTGTGGACTTTCTTAGAAATGATGAGTTGGTTGAAACTTTCAGTGTTGAAAGATTTAGGTACTATTGGACTCTCAAAAGTTTTTGTTTGTTTAATTGAATTTGACCCTGTCTACCTTTGCGGTGTGATCTCAGGGTGAATTGAGAGGAAACAGCAAGATGAAAGTAAGTGACAGAAGGAAAGGAAAGAAGTGAGACCTACCAGCAGCGCCCAACAACCGCCTGCACTCTCAAAGGAAATAACAAATAATAATAATGAAAGTTTAAATAATTCAAGCGTAGTGTCAATCTTATATTGTAAATTTCTGCTTTTAATAGATAACCTTATATCATTGAGAGGTTATAACCTTATATCATTGAGAGGTTATAACCTTATATCATTGAGAGGTTATAACCTTATATCATTGAGAGGTTATAACCGTATATCATTGAGAGGTTATAACCGTATATCATTGAGAGGTTATAACCTTATATCATTGAGAGGTTGGTTGGTTGCTTACTTTTCTCTGTGTGTTTTTTTGTTATTTTAGATTAGAAATCAATGACTGACTGTAATAACGAAAATAAAATCGTAATCATGTTGATGAAACAATGTTGTTTTTTTTCTGAAATGCGTCAGGTCAAGGACATGTTTCCAAATATGGAAGAAGAAGTGGTCAAGTCTGTGTTGGAGGCTAACAATGGCAACAAGGATGCAACTATCAACTCTCTTCTCTCCATGAGCACGGACTAGATTGAAAGAAAAGGAAAAACAAATCCTAAAAACCCTGGAGACATGAAGAATCAGTTGCATGTTTCATTTTTCATATTTTTTCCCCCGATGGTATCCATCCCTGTTATATTGTATTTTGTTGTATATAAAGTTTTTTAAAGAAAATTTTTTGTTTTAAATGCATTAAAAAAAAATTTGTTTTGAAGTAAGTTTTTTTTTTATACTTGTCCACCTTCCAGTTCTTGGAAAATTGTCATCTGCCCTGCAACAACTTTATCCTTCTTTTTCTTTTTCTTCTTCTTCTTCTTCTTCTTCTTCTTCTTCGTTTTCGTCAAAATGTTGGAGATGAGGAAACGAAGGTTAATTTGATTTCCTTTTGCGAAATGTTAATATTGTGGCATTTATTGGAGAAGTTAATTGCTGTTAGCTGTTTGAAGAAGATGTCTGATGGACAGACCGTTATTTGTTGGAAAGGTCCGATAGGATATTTTCTATATATATGCACTATGATTTTTTAAATATGTTTAAGATTTTTCTGTATGTGATGGGAAATTAGTTTGAGCTAGTATTTACTTTGAGTATATGACGGAGATATAAATAAATCCTATAAGAACACGTGTTTACGAATGTTTTTACAGCATATGACGGAGATATAAATAAATTCTACAAATACACCATATTTACGAATGTCTTGACAACATATGACGGAGATATAAATAATTTTTTACAAATATGTGTTTACGAATGCCTTGACAGCATATGAGGGAGATAAAACCAATCCTACAAGTACAATATATTTACAAATGTCATAACGGCATATGACGGAGATATAAATAAGTCCTACAACTACATCGTGTTTCTATAAACGCCTTGACAGCGTATGACAGAGATATAAGTAAATCTTATAAGTACAACATGTTTACGAATGCTTTGACAACTCAGGATGAAAACCCACACCTTTTCTTGTTTCCATATTGAAGATTTTGGGTTTGAAAGCGTCAATTAAAAAAAACCAAGCAACAATTGTACACAACCCTTTGTTACAATGTTAACGAAACTTGTCGGATGTGAACATCTGACCGGGTGAAAGAAATCTATTGAAGAGAAATGATTGCAGGCAGATTCTTTCACTCTCCTTTTGAAGTTCCATCTGTTGCTTTCGTAAGCATTTGTGTGAAAAGTTTTGAGGTTGTTTTTTTTTAGAAGAAAAAAAGCCCAAAAAAGAAGTTTTTGGTGATTAATGTCACAATGGAGATAAGCAAAGGGTTTTTTAAACATATCAAGCTACAGCCACACCTTTATTTTCAGTTACGGAGTGATACTGTCATGTGATATGCTCCCCTTGTTTGCAGTCTTTTTCATTTCCTGTAAGGGTTTCACGAGTTCTGAACCTACCAATATTTTTTGTGTACTCTACACCTAGTATATTATTATTGTATTAAATATTATATATAAATATACATTATTCGTCTGATAAATGATTTATTCCACATTACCAGCATTTGTATAATATAAAGATTGTGCAATGAAAATGTGAAGTGCTTTTGACCCTTTGGTGTGGACTGGTCACTTATCAGCCTGTTGCCTACGATGGAGATGGCTCTATGCTACGATTTGTATGCTTTATTGAAGGCATTGTAAATATCTCCAATGTATTGCTGTGATTATTATTGTGATTCGTCTTAGTCTTTTTCTTTTGCTGTTTCTTCTTCTTCTTGTTCTTCTTTTTCTTCTCCTTTTTCTTCATCTTCCTCCTCCTGTTTCTCTTCTTTTATTTCTTCTTCTTTTTCCTCCTCCTCCTCTTCTTCTTCTTCTTTTTCTTCTTATTAGTAGTAATAGTATTGCTATTTTGCTTTATTTGTTTTCATCATTATGGTTACAACATTTTGCTCTTTCCTGACCATGACCATGGGAAGTAAACTGCTTTGATGAAAAGGATGTGTTTCTCTAGCACTCTGTTGAATACTTGATTTAATTTCTGTTGGTGCTTTAATTTCTTTTCTTCTTTTTAAACATTTTTTTTTTAGATAGCTGGAATAGTCAGCATATCCCCCTTGTATTAAATTGTATTAAAAATATGTGAAATTAGATAATGTTGCAAATTCACAATCATATTCTTTCCATTTAAAATTTTTATTTCATGTTTCTTCCTTTATTCTGCTTCTGTCTACTTATGTTTTCAAATTGCATTGGGTGTTTGGTTTTTTTGTAGTCTTCTTTTTTTAGATACACCTACGTTAATGGGCCTCATGGCATGGGTTTGTTTTTATTCAATTTTGTTGTGGTTTGCTTTTGTTTTGTTTCATTATTTAAATAAAATGGAGTAAGGTTATCAATTTCTGCTAGTTGAAAATGGGTCATATTCATAAGTGTGGCCATATAGTTTTTGTCAATTATTGTTATTGTTATTACTGTTTTCTTGTCACATTCAAGTAGAGTGTACAACCTCCTTCTCCCCCCCCCCCCCCCCCCCCCCGGCAATGTTGCCGTTTGATTCTTCCTGACTGTTTAGTGTCAATATTCTCTATGTGTCCCCGTAAAATCACTGCATATAAGCAAGAGGATGGTTAGAAGATGCTGTGAGTGTAAGCTCTACGTCTTTCCCCTCGTTTTTTAAAATGTATTATGTCTTTTATCATGATGCATTTTCTGAATTCACCATGAGATCACTGCATATGATGGACAGGGTAAATTTTTGGAAAGAACTAATCATCATTCCTAATGCTTTAGATGAATTTGAATAGATACTGTAGAAATTCTGTTGGTAGGTGTTTTTTTCTATAAAAAATGAATAAAATGGAAAAAGGGTTGGTTTTCTTTCTTTATGAGGTTTTTGTAATTTTGCCTTTCGTTTTGATTTACCCTTTTGTTCTGTTTTCTTTATGTCATCATGCCTGTTCCAAAATCAGTCACAAAACAAGCTTATTTGGTTGTATCTTTCAACATGACCTATATATATATAAATATATATATATATATATATATAATTATATATATATATATATATATATATATATATATATATATATATATATATATATATATATATATATATAAGATATATATATATATATATTCTACACTCCTCGTTTCCAAATGCCTTTTATGTAATATATGCATACTAAATACCTGTGCTAAGTGTCATAAACTGTTTGTGATTTTATTTAAGTCGTTGATGTTCATAAATTATTGTGGCTTCAAAAAGTCAAGATGCCAATCTTTGATTCTTTTTGTCTTGTGCAATGTTAAAAGTGAGATTCCCCAACCTTTCCTATTCCCCTTGAATTCTTTAAACTTCTTTCTCTTTATTTGCTCTGGGCTTTTTTATTCCTCTAGTTAGGAGGTATTCCTTTAAACTTTCTGTTTTATATCAGCAATCAAGCTTGTTGAAGATTTTTTAAATTTCAAGATGATTATTTGAACTTCTTGACATGGCAATTTTTTATTCTGTGGCATGATTTTGGGAACATAGTTAAGACGATAGACTATAGTCACCACATTGTAACAAATTGTCAGAATGAAATGAAGATTTGTTTTTGTCAGGAATATAGGTTATTAAATGCTTTTAATGGTAGGTTATTAAATGCTTCTAATGATAGTTTGTTAAATGCTTCTAATGGTAGGTTATTAATGCTTCTAATGATAGGTTATTAATGCTTCTAATGGTAGGTTATTAAATGCTTCTAATGGTAGGTTATTAAATGCTTCTAATTAATGCTTCTAATGATAGGTTATTAAATGCTTCTAATGATAGATTATTAAATGCTTCTAATGGTAGGTTATTAATGCTTCTAAATTAATGCTTCTAATGGTAGGTTATTAATGCTTCTAATGGTAGGTTATTAATGCTTCTAATGGTAGGTTATTAATGCTTCTAATGGTAGGTTATTAAATGCTTCTAATGATAGGTTATTAAATGCTTCTAATGATAGGTTATTAATGCTTCTAATGGTAGGTTATTAAATGCTTCTAATGATAGGTTATTAAATGCTTCTAATGGTAGGTTATTAATGCTTCTAATGATAGGTTATTAATGCTTCTAATGATAGGTTATTAAATGCTTCTAATGGTAGGTTATTAAATGCTTCTAATGATAGGTTATTAAATGCTTCTAATGATAGGTTATTAAATGCTTCTAATGATAGGTTATTAAATGCTTCTAATGATAGGTTATTAAATGCTTCTAATGGTAGGTTATTAAATGCTTCTAATGGTAGGTTATTAAATGCTTCTAATGATAGGTTATTAAATGCTTCTAATGATAGGTTATTAAATGCTTCTAATGATAGATTATTAATGCTTCTAATGATAGGTTATTAAATGCTTCTAATGATAATGATAATAATAGTACTTTATTCATCCCTCAAGGGGAAATTCTGCTGACTGATGTTACTGATAGATTAAATCGAGTTAGATTAGTACTAGTAGTAGTTGAATGTTCACTAAGTTAGGATGTCACACATTTTCTGTCTC
The DNA here is from genome assembly GCA_037039925.1 of Doris montereyensis. Classification (NCBI taxonomy): domain Eukaryota; kingdom Metazoa; phylum Mollusca; class Gastropoda; order Nudibranchia; family Dorididae; genus Doris; species Doris montereyensis. The sequence continues at coordinate 609,083 of JAXRKP010000032.1, read as the reverse complement.
TTATATTTCTAAGATGTTAAATATCCTTGTTACACTCTCACACAACATTTTAACACGTACGGCAAGAAATAAGAAATTGTATTTTAATGAGGCTTGAGCTAGTTATCCTTGATGCTATGCTTTGTTGTAAGTTTCAGGGTCTAGAAAGAAAATCTTTATATTTTCAGTGGTTTATTTTATTATCTTTTGATAACTTTTGTTGACTTAATTTGTACGCTTTATACGAAATTATTTTATCATCAGTTTTTGGTTAATTTGCTTTCTTAAATCACAATCACATGGGAGTTCTCCTTTTGTTTACTTCTTTCATATTTTCTTTCTAATTTTTCTTAATTGCGTTTCATTTGTCGCTGATGAAACTGTCTCAATGGACGGACTCGGCAGTCCAGAGGCAAGGTGTCGGCCTCTCAGCCCAAGGGTCGTGGGTTAAAGTCCTGCCGACGGTTGAACAAATTTGATTATTTTTCTAGTAAAATCTACCCCCCCCCCCCCCCCCCCCCCCCCATGGTCCAGGTAGTTGGATCGACACCTAGTGCCATCGGAGACCGACGATAAAACAGAGGTCCCGTGTGCAGATCACAATACTCTGTGCACATGTAAGATCTCATGGCTGTTTACAAGGAAGTCTAGGCAAAATTGAAAATTCTTCTAAAAATCCCAGAGATCACCGTAGTTGTAGATGTGGGTAAATCAAATCAAACTTTTAGAAATGCCTAAACGTGCAAGTCCATGATGTAAATATATGGGATATGAGATTTGTCCTTAAAAGGATCAAACATATGCTTCTTTTGTATCTTTATAAATGTTTACGGTCTTAAACCAATAGAAAAGCTGATTTTACGAATATTATCTAAACAAATGTTTCTGTTTTTCTCCCAAAAAGTATAGCAATAAGCATACTGTTTGCAGTCCTGTTCGATGATTTATGAAGTTCTTGCTTCTCCTGAAAAATTACGTCAAAGACGTTAAGACAGTTTCATGATGATATATATTCATAATTTATATTATATTTATATGCTACATTACCAATCATGTTTTCTTTCAATCAATCTTTTATAGCATTCTATCTGGTTACAACTATTGATGTGATACTTATACAATACCTTTTTAAAAAAAGAAACGCATTGTTATTCAAAAGGATTCATTTCAGTAAATCAAGGAATTATGTAGTTAGACACAAAATGCTATGTCTCTTCAAAACATCTCTCTATCAAAGCTTTCTCTTTCCGTACAATTCTCATGTTAGATTGTTCTTTCAAAATATTTTTATCTGTGTTTTTGGATATATTTTCAAGTCTCAAAATTTTGCCATTTGCAATGTCATAACTGTGTTAATAAAATTACATGAATAATAGAAGATAAAATCTGTCCTTCCATTCTCTTTCTTTAAAATTATTTTTTTTATGGTCATTTTGCGTGTGTGTTGTGTATTGGGTTTTGGTCTTTGGTTTGAATACAACACATGGTTGGCATTTTGTGTGTGTGTTTGTGTATTGGGTGTCGGTCTTTGGTTTGAATGGCATTTTGTGTGTGTGTTTGTGTATTGGGTTTTGGTCTGGTTTGAATACAACACACGGTTGGCATTTTGTGTGTATGTTTGTGTATTGGGTGTTGGTCTTTGGTTTGAATGGCATTTTGTGTGTATGTTTGTGTAGCTGTTGGTCTTTGGTTTGAATACAACACACGGTTGGCATTTTGTGTGTGTGTTTGTGTATTGGATGTTGGTCTTTGGTTTGAATGGCATTTTGTGTGTATGTTTGTGTATTGGCTGTTGGTCTTTGGTTTGAACACAACACACGGTTGGCATTTTGTGTGTATGTTTGTGTATTGGGTGTTGGTCTTTGGTTTGAATGGCATTTTGTGTGTATGTTTGTGTATTGGGTGTCGGTCTTTGGTTTGAATACAACACACGGTTGGCATTTTGTGTGTATGTTTGTGTATTGGGTGTCGGTCTTTGGTTTGAATGGCATTTTATGTGTGTATGTTTGTGTATTGGGTGTTGGTCTTTGGTTTGAATGGCCTTTTGTGTGTGTGTTTGTGTATTGGGTGTTGGTCTTTGGTTTGAATGGCATTTTGTGTGTATGTTTGTGTATTGGCTGTTGGTCTTTGGTTTGAATACAACACACGGTTGGCATTTTGTGTGTATGTTTGTGTATTGGGTGTTGGTCTTTGGTTTGAATGTCATTTTGTGTGTATGTTTGTGTATTGGCTGTTGGTCTTTGGTTTGAATGGCATTTTGTGTGTATGTTTGTGTATTGGGTATTGGTCTTTGGTTTGAATACAACACACGGTTGGCATTTTGTGTGTGTGTTTGTGTATTGGGTGTTGGGAGGGAGAGAGGAGGGAGAGAGGGAGGGAGGGAGGGGGAGAGGGAGGGAGGGATGGGAGAGACAGACAGACAGACAGAGAGAGAGAGAGAGAGAGGGAGGGAGAGAGGAGGAGGGAGAGGGAGGGGGAGAGGGATGTGTGTATGTTTGTGTATTGGGTGTTGGTCTTTGGTTTGAATGGCCTTTTGTGTGTGTGTTTGTGTATTGGGTGTTGGTCTTTGGTTTGAATGGCATTTTGTGTGTATGTTTGTGTATTGGCTGTTGGTCTTTGGTTTGAATACAACACACGGTTGGCATTTTGTGTGTGTGTTTGTGTATTGGATGTTGGTCTTTGGTTTGAATGGCATTTTGTGTGTATGTTTGTGTATTGGGTATTGGTCTTTGGTTTGAATACAACACACGGTTGGCATTTTGTGTGTGTGTTTGTGTATTGGGTGTTGGGAGGGAGGGAGAGGGAGGGAGGGAGAGAGGGAGAGAGAGAGGGAGAGGGAGGGAGGGAGGGAGGGGGAGGGAGAGGAGAGAGAGAGAGAGAGAGAAAGACAGACAGACAGACAGAGAGAGAGAGAGAGAAGACAGACAGACAAACAGACAGAGAGAGAGAGAGACAGGGAGACAGACAGACACAGATAATTTAAGTAAGGTTCTCTATTCTTTAGAGTAGAGATGGTATGGAGGGTAGAAAAAGGGAAGGAGCAACGAGGGAAAGAGACAGACAGACAGAGAGAGAGGGAGAGGAGATATATTTATTTCATTATCCCAAACTGATGGGTCATTAACCACATCACTATCATCAGTGAATCTGCCTAAGTAAGAACACAATTTTCATATCTCCCGACGACTGGCGACCGTGCACTTAGCCAGAGACTACTGTATGTCATAAAGGACAAAAAAACATTTGTATTTATATGTTTAAAAAACAAAAATGGTATGGTACATTCAAGAACAAAACAGAACATAACTTAACATATGAAGTATGCCGAATTTCTTTTTCCCCCCAATCCATTTCTTTAATATATATCAACATGTTAGGCAACAAAATTTAGTTTGGGAGGGAATAAACACACGGGGAAGGTGAAACTGAAAGCGAATCAATGGTGATACATTTGAAGCAAGTTTTTAAAATTCAAATATTAAAAAAAGATGGAGAAATTATTTCATAAGAGGAAAACACAATTAGCAGTCAATGATGTTTCAATGATGAAAACATAATTAGCAGTCAAGGACGCCTCATATGAGGAAAACATAATTAGCAGTCAATGACGTTTCGTTTGAGGAAAACATAATTAGCAGTCAAGGACGCCTCATATGAGGAAAACATAATTAGCAGTCAAAGACATCATTTCAGACCATTTCCACAATGTTTTACGGTGAACTGAATAAAAAACTTCACTAGACGTATCTCCTAATCCCTACCTATTGTGTTTGTCATCCATCTTACTAGCCATCATAAAGGTGAAAGGAATGGAAGGGAAAAAACCAACCTATTTGAACAGGAAAAGCCACTAAAAATGTTCATGACTCAATAATAAAATTTCGACATGGAAAGGGGATTTCTGAATTAGAAACAAATAAAAACAAAAATTAAATTGATTGTATTATTGAAATTAAATTCGTCCATCATATGCATCGATTTCAGGGTGAATTAAGAGGAAACAGCAAGATGAAATATGAAAGATAAGTAAAAGAGTGAAAGGAAAGAAGTAGGACTTACTAACTAGCAATAGTAGCGCCTGCCAACAGCGCAGTCAAATTGATTACTACTATTCAACACATTACGAAACAAAAGGATGAAATTATTGACACATAAACTCGTTGATGCAGAAACTTTGAAGACAATAGACATTGAGGCAAGGTGACGAATAAGAATATGAAATAGTAGTTGTAAGCCCTGTAGGAAGAGAGACCAGTCAAAATGAATATGCAGGAAGTTAAAGTGCATTGTTTGTTTAATTGAAATTTACCCCATCCACCATTGTGGTCCGTGATCTCAGGATGAATTAAAAGTGACTTTTTTACGAACGGCCAGAGGCAATGTCGTGGTGACCAACCAAAGCAACGACTTATTCAAACGACTTATGGTCGGAGGCCCCAACGTTGCAGTCGTGAGCCCCCCCCCCCCCCTCCCCACACCCCATCAAACGCTCACGGCGGTTTCTTGTTTTGATAACAACCACAGCAATGACGAAAATAACAACAACTGGGCAAAACAAATCAACAAAAACAACGCATTGCCCGAGCACATCCCAAGGGTTATGTGTAGTCTCGATGAGCTGAGAGTGGTGAGAAATTCAACACCAACCAACTTTAGACCGTATCATTTAAACATTAACAGCTTCAGAAACAAGTTTAAAGAAATTAAAACTGTTTTAGTGGATAATTTAACTGACTTTCTCACTATTTCCGAAACAAAAATCGATGAATCTTTCCGTGACGCTCTTTTTCGAAGTAGAGGGATATAAACTACAGAGACGGGACCGTGACGCTCTTTTCGAAGTGGAGGGTTATAAACTACAGAGACGGGACCGTGACGCTCTTTTCGAAGTGGAGGGTTATAAACTACAGAGACGGGACCGTGATGCTCTTTTCGAAGTGGAGGGTTATAAACCTCAGAGACGGGACCGTGATGCTCTTTTCGAAGTAGAGGGAGACGGGACAGTGACGCTCTTTTCGAAGTGGAGGGATATAAACCACAGAGACGGGACCGTGATGCTCTTTTCGTAGAGGGATATAAACCACAGAGACGGGTTATAAACTTACAGAGACGGGACCGTGATGCCCACGGAGGAGGAATAGCCACGTGGGTGACATCTGACCTCGTGGCTTGTCGACGTAAAGAACTGGAAAGTGAACAACTTCAAATAATTGCTTATGAAATCATGCTTGACGACTCAAAATGGCTAATTCTTACTGTATACAGACCACCAGCAGCGACCCCGGCTTACTTCACAAAACATTTTACTAGAATGATGGAAACAGCAACGGAATCATACGACAATATTATTGTCATAGGAGACTTCAATTTTAACATGAACTGTATTGATAAGTCAAAGAACTTGAAGACCTTTGTGACATTCACGATATGAATTATGTGATAACCCAAAGTACATGTTTAAAAAATATACACAACCCATCCCTTATTGATGTAATTCTCACTAACAAAATAGAATTGTGTGTTAAACAGACACATTTTAGCACAGGGGTGAGCGACTATCACAATCTTATCTCAACGTGAATTAAACGAAAAATTCCAAATGTAAAACTAGTAAAGAAATGTTATAGAAGTTTTAAAATATTTGACTCAGAAAAATACGAAGAAGATTTAGAATTTTCTATGACCAGTAAGAGCGATGGATTTCAAAATGGCATAGATGTTAATACTCAATGCGAAGGCCTCATACAAAATGTAGATTCGATAGCAAATAAACATGCGCCAATCAAACAAAGGTACCCGCATAAAAATGCTGATGTGCCTTACATGAACAGCACACACAGAAATGCCATATATCGTAAAAGAATGTAATACAACATATACCAAAAGGATAAGAACAAAGAAACCTGGGCAACTTTTAAAGAATGTGGAAATCGTGTCACAAAATTGAAGAAAAATCTATCATAAAATACTTTCTTGACCGCTGCCCCGGTGGCTAAAAAGTAGGGATTTCTGGCCCACTATAACGCCCTTTCTTTGCAACAAAATCAAATCGAGTGAGCAAAAAATAATTCTGATAAAGGATGACAAAGTTGTAAATAATACACAAGAAGTGTGCAAAACTTTCAACAATTTCTTTGTCAACGTTGCGAAAGGCATTGATAATAGCATATCACTAGATTCAGAATAACACCCTAGCATTAAGGCCATAAAAGAAAACACACCAAAAGTACCAAACTTTGAATTCAAAGAAACTAACTCTGAAACAATTCGCAACATTATCAATAATTTAAATGTCAGAAAGTCGACTGGCGAGGACACCTCATCTGCCGAAATCCTCAAAGTCAGTGCCCCAATATTGAATGAACATATATGCAATATCATAAACAAGTCTATTAGAACAAGTACATTTCCAGATAAATTAAAGATGGCACAAGTAATACCACTACATGTATTTTTAAAAAATAACCCATTAGATATAAAGAATTATAGACCAGTAAGCATCCTACCTATAATTTCCAAGATTTTTGAAAAAATCATGGCACTTCTTCTATCCGAATATTTTAATGATATTTTTCATGATTTTCTTTGCCCTTTTAAAAAAAAAACGATTATACTTAGACTTATAGAAGACTGGAAGCTATCCTAGAAACCACTATGGCGCTGTCATATTTATAGATCTACCCAAAGCCTTTGATTGTTTGCCCAACGACATTCCTTTGCACAAATTATCGGCGTATGGTTTATCGCAAAACTCTGTTTCTCTGCTCCAAAGTTATCTTTCAGATAGAAAACAGCAGGTGAAGCTTGGGAGCATTGTCAGTGGTTGGGAATTTATTGAAAAGGGTGTGCCCCAATGATCCATTCTAGGTCTCTTATTATTTAATGATATAATTATTTCTATTTATCAAAGAGGAACTGTCTATATTTATGTACATGATAAGACATTGTCTTATAATCACCCTGATTTTGGTAAGCTCGTGGATACTTTGGAAAAGGAAAACAGTGTACTAATAAACTGGTTCCGCATTGAAATGCATGCAAGCAAATCCAGAAAAATTCCAAGCCCTTGCACTATGCAAACGAACATTTCCAAGAAACCCATTGTTTAAATTGACTCAGTCTCTATATCTTGTGAAGAAACTATCAAACTGTTAGGAATAGAGGTAGATTATTGATTAAAGTTTGATGTCCACATAAAAATAATTTGCCGCAAGGCCTCTCAACAACTCAATGTGTTGAAGAGAATCAGTAGATATCTTTCAAAATTAAACAAGCTAGCTATATTTCATACGTTTATTCTTTCTAACTTGAACTTTTGTCCTTTAGCATGGCACTTCTGCTCCAAATAAAATAAAAGGAAATTAGAAAAAATTCAAGAACGAGCTCTTAGATTTATATACAATGACTATAGTAATACATTGAAGGTCTCATGGAGTTGGCACAAATTCCAACCCCGGAAGTGAAACAAATGCAAGTTATGGCCATTGTTCAAAATTGTGCATAAGTTATCACCATCCTGTCTCCAAGATTTGATATCATTTAAAGATGGAAGGTAGAATTTCAGATATAAAAATGTAGTCAATATCCCTAAACCTAAAACCACTGCATTCGGAAAACAATCATTTGAATTTTGTCTAACAGCAAGTAAGAATCATCACATTTGGCTTTTTATTCTTTGGCAGGAAGGAGGAGAGGTGAGGAGAGAGGAAAGGGGTGGAGGTTGTTCTATTCTAGTAGAGAGGAGAGGAAAGGGAAGTGGAGGTTGTTGTTCTATTCTAGTAGAGAGGGGAGGAAAGGGAAGTAGAGGTTGTTGTTCTATTTTAGTAGAGAGGAGAGGAGAGGAAAGGGGGGGTTGGGGTTGTTGTTCTATTCTAGTAGGAGAAAGGGAAGTGGAGTTGTTCTATTCTAGTAGAAAGGGAGTGGAGGTTGTTGTTCTATTCTAGTAGAGAGGAGAGGAAAGGGAAGTGGAGGTTGTTGTTCTATTCTAGTAGAGAGGAGAGGAAAGGGAAGTGGAGGTTGTTGTTCTATTCTAGTAGAGAGGGGTTGTTTTCAAAGGAAGTGGAGGTTGTTGTTCTATTCTAGTAGAGAGGAGAGGAAAGGGAGTGGAGGTTGTTGTTCTATTCTTGTAGAGAGGAGAGGAAAGGGAAGTGGAGGTTGTTGTTCTATTCTAGTAGAGAGGAGAGGAAAGGGAAGTGGAGGTTGTTGTTCTATTCTAGTAGAGAAGGAAAGGGGAGTGGAGGTTGTTGTTCTATTCTAGTAGAGAGGAGAGGAAAGGGAAGTGGAGGTTGTTGTTCTATTCTAGTATAGAGGGAGGAAAGTAGAGGTTGTTGTTCTATTCTGGTAGAGAGGAGGAAAGGGAAGTAGAGGTTGTTGTTCTATTCTAGTAGAGAGGAGAGGAAAGGGGAGTGGAGGTTGTTCCTATTCTAGTAGAGAAGAGGAAAGGAAGTGGAGGTTGCTGTTCTATTTTAGTAGAGAGGAGAGGAGAGGAAAGGGAGTTGTTGTTGTTCTATTCTAGTGAGAGGAAAGAGAGGTTGTTGTATTTTAGTAAGGAAGTGGAGGTTGTTGTTCTATTCTTGTAGAGAGGAGAGGAAAGGGAAGTGGAGGTTGTTGTTCTATTCTTGTAGAGAGGAGAGGAAGGGGAGTGGAGGTTGTTGTTCTATTCTTGTAGAGAGAGAGGAAAGGGGAGTGGAGGTTGTTGTTCTATTCTTGGGAGGGGGGGGGAGTGGAGGTTGTTGTTCTATTCTAGTAGAGAGGAGAGGAAAGGGGAGTGGAGGTTGTTGTTCTATTCTTGTAGAGAGGGGAGGAAAGGGGAGTGGAGGTTGTTGTTCTATTCTTGTAGAGAGGAGAGGAAAGGGAAGTGGAGGTTGTTGTTCTATTCTAGTAGAGAGGAGAGGAAAGGGGAGTGGAGGTTGTTGTTCTATTCTAGTAGAGAGGGAGTGGAGGTTGTTCTATTTTAGTAGAGAGGAGAGGAAAGGGGACTGGAGGTTGTTTCTATTCTAGTAGAGAGAGAGAGGAGGTTCTATTCTAGAAGAGGAAAGGAGTGGAGAGTTGTTGTTCTATTCTAGTATTTTAGTAGAGAGGAGAGGAAAGGGAAGTGGAGGTTGTTGTTCTATTTTGTAGAGAGGAGAGGAAGGTTGTTGTAGGGGAGTGGAGGTTGTTCTATTTTAGTAGAGAGGAGAGGAAGGGGAGTGGAGGTTGTTCTATTCTAGAAGAGAGGAAAGAGGAGTGGAGGTTGTTGTATAAGAAGGAGAGGAAAGGGGAGTGGAGGTTGTTGTTGTATTTTAGTAGAGAGGAGAGGAAAGGGAGTGGAGGTTGTTGTTCTATTTTAGTAGAGAGAGGAAAGGGAGGTGGAGGTTGTTCTATTTTAGAGAGGAGAGGAAAGAGGAGTGGAGGTTGTTGTTCTATTTTAGTAGAAGGAGAGGAAAGGGAGTGGAGGTTGTTGTATTTTAGTAGAGAGAGAAAGAAGTGGAGGTTGTTGTTGTATTTAGTAGAAGGGGAGAAGGAGTGGAGGTTGTTGTTCTATTTTAGTAGAGAGAAGAGGAAAGGGGAGTGGAGGTTGTTGTTCTATTTTAGTAGAGAAGAGAGAGGGAAGGGAGTGGAGGTTGTTTGTTGTATTCTAGTAGAGATGAGAGAGAAGGGGAGTGGAGGTTGTTGTTCTATTCTAGTAGAGAGAGAAAGGGAGTGGAGGTTGTTGTTGTATTTTAGTAGAGAGGAAAGGAAAGTGGAGGTTGTTGTTCTATTCTAGTAGAGAGGAGAGAAGGAGTGGAGGTTGTTGTTGTATTCTAGTAGAGATGAGAAGGAGGGGAGTGGAGGTTGTTGTATTCTAGTAGAGAGAGAGGAAAAGGGAGTGGAGGTTGTTGTATTTTAGTAGAGATGAGAGGAAAGGGGAGTGGAGGTTATTCTATTCCAGTAGAGAAGAGAGGAAAGGGAGTGGAGGTTGTTGTATTTTAGTAGAGATGAGAGGAAAGGGAGTGGAGGTTGTTGTTGTATTTTAGTAGAGATGAGAGGAAAAGGGAGTGGAGGTTGTTGTTGTATTTTAGTAGAGATGAGAGGAAAGGGAGTGGAGGTTGAGTGGAGGTTGGAGGTTGTTGTATTTTAGTAGAGATGAGAGAAAGGGGAGTGGAGGTTGTTGTATTTTAGTAGAGAGGAGAGGAAAGGGGTGGAGGTTGTTGTATTTTAGTAGAGATGAGAGGAAAGGGAGTGGAGGTTGTTGTATTTTAGTAGAGAAGAGGAAAGGGGAGTGGAGGTTGTTGTATTTTAGTAGAGAAGAGAGGAAAGGGGAGTGGAGGTTGTTGTTGTATTTTAGTAGAGATGAGAGGAAAGGGAGTGGAGGTTGTTGTATTTTAGTAGAGATGAGAGGAAAGGGAGTGGAGGTTGTTGTATTTTAGTAGAGATGAGAGGAAAGGGGAGTGGAGGTTGTTGTTGTATTTTAGTAGAGATGAGAGGAAAGGGGAGTGGAGGTTGTTGTATTTTAGTAGAGATGAGAGGAAAGGTGGTGAAGGTTGTTCTATTTTAGTAGAGATGAGAGGAAAGGGGAGTGGAGGTTGTTGTATTTTGTAGAGATGAGAGGAAAGGGAGTGGAGGTTGTTGTATTCTTAGAGAGAGGAGAGATGAGGTTGTTGTTCTATTTTAGTAGAAGAGGAGGAAAAGTGGAGGTTGTTGTTCTATTTTAGTAGAGATGAGAGGAAAGGGGAGTGGAGGTTGTTGTTGTATTTTAGTAGAGAGGAAGAGAGGAAAGGGAGTGGAGGTTGTTGTTGTATTTTAGTAGAGATGAGAGGAAAGGGAGTGGAGGTGTTTGTTGTTCTTCTATTCTTGTAGAGAGATTTTAGTAGAGAAGAGGAAAGTGGAGGTTGTTGTTCTATTCTTGTAGAAGGAGAGGAAAAAAAGTGGATTTTGTTGTTCTATTCTTGTAGAGAGGAGAGGAAAGGGAGTGGATGTTGTTGTTCTATTCTTGTTGATTTAGTAGAGAGAGAGGAAAGGGAAGTGGAGGTTGTTCTTCTATTCTTGTAGAGAGAGGAAGGGAAGTGGAGTTGTTCTTCTATTCTTGTAGAGAGGAGAGGAAAGGGAAGTGGAGGTTGTTGTTCTATTCTTGTAGAGAGGAGGGAAAGGGAAGTGGAGGCTGTTGTTCTATTCTTGTAGAGAGGAGAGGAAAGGGAGTGGAGGTTGTTCTTCTATTCTTGTAGAGAGGAGAGGAAAGGGGAGTGGAGGTTGTTCTTCTATTCTTGTAGAGAGGAGAGGAAAGGGAAAATGGAGGTTGTTCTTCTATTCTTGTAGAGGACAAAAAGGGGAAGTGGATCCCTATTCTTGTAACAGAGGGAGAGGAATTCTTGAAGTTTCGCTGGATGTTGTTCTATTCTTGTAGAGAGGAGAGAGGAAAGGGGAACTTGTTGTTCTATTCCAGTAGAGTGGAGGTGATTCTTGTAGGGAGGTGGAGGTTGTTGTTCTATTCAGCAATAAAGCATCCAATAGATTAGTTTAAAAAATATAATTTTAAAATAAAAAACAAAATACAAGTTTATGTATCTGTATGCATACAACTCACAGAGTTGTTTAAAATAATCAAGAAGATAAGGGTTTTTGACAATTATAAAAAAATGAAAAATGTTTTTGAAAGAACAAAAAGTTCTGTGAGTCACCATATCATCAGTGAAACTGTCTAAATGTGAAAGTCTGCCAGATGTACTTTTCTGAAGAAGCAGAAAACGCCATAAACCACCAATCCTTTGCATAAGAGCATCCATTTGATCATTTCAAGGACAAATCTCATATCCCAGATATAACAGACTTGCGTTTAGACAGTTTCACTGACGATATTTCTCACTTCAAACTACCTGATGGCTAACTTGTTGATTCAACGTTGATTTCTATTTGTGCACTGTTCTGTATATATTCTGTAGTTACAAATGATTGATTCAACTGTTTCTGATTTCTGTAGTTTGCAATGATTGATTCACTGATTGATTTCTATTGTACACTGTGTTCTGTACCCAGTATATATTCTGTAGTTACAAATGATTGATTCAACTGATTGATTTCTATTGTACACTGTGTTCTGTAGCCAGGATAGATTCTGTAGTTACAAATGATTGATTCAACTGATTGATTTCTATTGTACACTGTGTTCTGTAATCAGGATAGATTCTGTAGTTTACAAATGATTGATTCAACTGATTGATTTCTATTTGTACACTGTGTTCTGTAGCCAGGATAGATTCTGTAGTTACAAATGATTGATTCAACTGATTGATTTCTATTTCGTACACTGTGTTCTGTAGCCAGGATATATTCTGTAGTTTGCAATGATTGATTCAACTGATTGGTTTCTTTTGTACACTGTGTTCTGTAATCAGGATAGATTTTGTAGTTACAAATGGTCAAAAAGAAAGCTCTGACAGACCAGACTTATAATTAATGATCAAATAAAAAATCCCTGATAAACTTCAGACTAATAAATAACCAGAGAAAAAACTCAGAAAAACTTCAGATTTATAACATCTAATAAAAAATCTGACAGACATATAAATGATCAAATTAAAAGTCGTTGACAAAATTCAGACTTGATCAGATGCAAAATCCTGACTGATTTCTAAAAATGATCACATTTAAACCTGATAAACTTTAGATTTCAAACTTCAAACTTATAAATTGAATAAAAACCCTGACAAACTTCAGACCTATAAATTATCAAATAAAAACCTGACAAACTTCAGACTTATAAATTATCAAACAAAAACCCTGACAAACTCCAGACTTATAAATGATCAAATAAAAATCTTGACAAACTCCAGGCCTATAAATTATCAAATAAAAACCTGAAAAACTTCAGATTTATAAAGAATCAAATAAAAACCTGACAAACTCCCCACTTTTAGATGACCAAATAAGATATCGTTAAAAAACTCTTCAGACTTGACCAAAACAAAAACTCTGACAAAGTTAAGACATATAAATGACCAAATCTTCAATGTATATTGTGTCTTAGTAGTAGTAAATGACTTTATCCAAAGCTGAAGGAGACATGTTTGGGGTTTCGTTCATGAGAAACTCCTTTATAAAACTTGGTCAGCAGTATACATGTAGTTATATTCCAGTCCAGGACCAACTACGAAGGAACCCGAAGGTGAGAAGAATATTGGTGTGGAGAAACTAAAGTTCAATGTGAGATGTAACTCCTAATGTGAGAAACTGGATGACTAACTAATAAAAATAAATTCAAGACTATTCAATTCAATTATCTTTATAATATATATATGTAAACATATATAAAATCTTCAGTTGGTGATTCTTTGGCTGTGTTGCAGATCTCTAAAAGAAACCCTATTTTGCATGTAGATTTTAAATGACACCAAGATCGTCTTCATTTGAGGAATTCCTTGCAGTGACAACATTGGTGAAGGCGAGTCATTTATCTAAAATTTGTCATATCTATCAATGACAAATATACAGTAAAAGCATGAACTTGGTTCAAACATTTCGTAAACATAAAAAGTCACAGTGTCAGTTTATGAGCTGTTAGTGTTCTTGAACCAATGCAGCTTTCTTTTATGTCATAAAATTAAAGAAAAATAATCTTGGGGAGTGAAAAACGTGTTCCTATACTGACACGTTCTAGAGGCCATGATATACAAAATTCACCAAAACAAATTAAAGCCCCAATGCTTTTGATTTGATTTGATTTACCCACATCCACAACTTAGGTGATTTCGGGGTTTTTGATAGGATTTTAAATTTTGCCTGGACTGCCTGGTAAACAGCCAAGGGATCTTTCACGTACACAGTGTTGTAATCTGCACATGGGACCTCTCTTTTATCGTCTAATGGGACTAGGTGTCGATCCCCTGCCGAGACCAAAGGGGTAGGTTTTACTTGAGAAAACTCAAGAAAATGTTTCAACTGTCAGCGGGGCTTGAACCCATGACCTTCGGGTTGAGAGGCCGATACCTTGCCTCTGGACTACGGAGTCCCTCTCAAGCCCCCATGCCTATACCTGATACCGATTATCCCTGCTGTTCCACAAGTTGACTGTTTATCATTTATCCAAGCTATTCGGCTCCACATTTTGTCCCTATTTTAACAAGAGTTCATCATGCTTTGTTACAGCTACTTCTAAAGGCATAACTAACACTCAATTTGAAATTTGTTATAATAATAATACTGGAAATATAATAATCAAAAAAGCCATGCGCATTTTTATTCGTATACATACACACATGTATATTATATGTGAACAGAATTATAAAGTGTTGAAGCATGCATTAACTTAAATTTGCACTCGTGAGTTCATGCTGCGATGCAAGAAAATACACATGTATGTATGTATGTTTGTTTGTAATGCAAGTCTATATGTATGTATGTATGTCTGTCTGTACATATGCATTTGTATGTACATGTGTGCATATGCATGTATGTACGCATGTATGTATTAATGTATGTAATGAGCACATTTATAACTCGACAATTAAGTTTCAGCGTGTATGGTCACAGAGATGAATTTTTATGAATATCGTTTCATTTTTATAACACCGATTTGTTTTGCCACAAAAACGTTTCATCTTTTAAACACAGAGGAATATGGGGGGGGGGGAGGAAATATCAGGGTTTTCAAGGGGGAGGGGGGACTGTCGGCCACAGATTGGCATGCTCAGATAATTTTAAATGGCATCTTTTCAGGCAGACAATTTTGGAAAAGGGTGAATGACATTGTGACATATTATGGTGAAAGGGTGCATGGGTCAAAAACAGATTGAGAACCACTGGTATAGAGCGTTCGTTGGAAAGCAGTCGGTAAGTTTTATTTATAAAAGTAAAAAAAAAAAACCCAAACAAACAAAAAAATATTTTTAAAAAATCAAAACAAAAAACAAAAGAACCAATCATAAACCTGGATAAAATCACAGCATTCTTTATTCGTATAAACAATTTTTGTTAACATTAAAAACAAATTCGAATTGACAGAGAAATTCAACGAGGTGTAGAGACATGCTTGCCCTTATTGCTGCAACTTTCATTGGTACAATCCATGAAGGTTATTTACAAAAACTTTAGTTCAAATAAGACAGCGTACAAGACAAGTACAAGTAAGCTTCAGCAGATGTTTGGCAGAGGTGATTTCAAAGAAAAAAAAAGAAAACAAATATGAACATAAAAACAAACTAAGTTGAGCATAAGAATAGAACAATCAGGAGAGAGGAACGGAATTTTCTAGGCATACGACACAGTGTGGAATTGTAGTTTGTCAATGCTTTCCATGATACACGACACAGTGTGCAATTGTAGTTTGTCAATGCTTTCCTCGATGGCTTTTATTTTCGCAGTCTTTACACTACAGACCTAGCTACTGGTACTCATTTCACTGCTGCATTGACATGACAGTGACGGTAGTGAGTAAAAAAAAAAAGTGAAGTTCCTTCAAGGCCATTACGGCCCATGCAGCCACAGCTTATCCCTGTTTCTATAGCGTGAAGCAATAACAGAGGATAATTATCACCTCCTGGATAGGTGGCTTGTCTGATCCAGGTCTTTAATCTGAAGCTAGTGCTTGTATCCATTTGCACCTGGTCTCCAATGGGAAAATGTTTGTAAGTTGTTAAGTGTCTTTCCACAGGAACACAATGTCGGACTTGCCTTTGCTAGGAGGATCTGAACGCGGGACCTCATGATCTCAAATCCGACAGCCTAACCACTGGGCCACCGGCGCTACGCATTGACAGAAGGGCCGGGAAAAAAACCACACCACACCTGGACAGGGGATCAAACTTTGATCACTTGCATGGCAGCCAGATGCTCTATCAACTGAGCTTCAAGGCCCTCAATATGAACATAATATCTCCTATTAATGACACTGCCTAAGCAAAAGGTAAGAAAAGAATGGGATTAGTGTTAGTACAGCAGATTTGAGCTAGTTGCTAGTTTCAAACAGGAAATGACTCAGTTGTCTTCATATACTGTATTCATTTCTGAGTATTTTTGTTAAGAGTTTGTGCAGTACATAACATATGTATGGCGCATTACATTAAAACACTCCATAAAGAAAATAGCTTTGATACAGTTCATTTAATATAATGAGTAGATGGGCAAATTGATCGATCAATAGACAAGATCGATAGATTGTCAATGGATAGATAACAAGATCAAATCTTGTACCAATAACAGACTACGCTTAATGTTGTGTGTATGGTTATGTTTTATTTGTGATGGCATGTGTGCATGATTCATTTTGAAATCATAAAGCTCTTCCTCATTCCTGCATCTGTAAACGTTGTATGTGTGTGTGACACTGCCATCATAGGCACAGCAAACGTCTCTGTCTGGAGACAAAGATCGAATTCTAATTCCAAGTCTCATTCTAAACCTTGAGGTCCCCATAGTGATAGATCCAAAGGGACCTCTAACTACTGCTTTCATATTATCCTACACAAAGGCTTTGTTCAGTTGAAATTTACCCTGTCCACCATTTGCAGTGATCTCAGGATGAATTAAGAGGAAACAGCAAGATGAAAGTGAAAGCCAAGTGCCAGATGGATAGGGATGAAGCAGGGCCTACCAATAGCACCCACCAACCTCTCACCTACAAAAGGGTAAAAACACACTCTTGTTTATGGACAACACAATACATGAATCAATGCCCCTAAAACCATACACAAACAAAATATTATGTGGCTTGTGAATATAATAATTAATAAGACTCTTTTTTCCCCCTATTTGTATCCTTTACACGCAAAGTCAAGAATGAGTCTACAGCGTACTGGGAACACTGCAACATCAGCGTCTGGAGCTAATAATACGATTTCACTCCTACTCATTGACCTATTCATTGTGTAGTGCAAGGGAAACATTTGGACGTGTAGCTCAAACAACAACAGACTGCATTCAGCATTCAGCTGAAATTTAGTTCCATTTTCACACAGGGCTCTCAAAGTAAACGGGAGGGAGACCTAATGACATCAACATTGTAAACGGGAGGGAGATCTAATTACATCAACATTGTAAACGGAAGGAGACCTAATCACATCATTGCCACTTAAAAAACATACAGAACAAACTTAACTAAAACAATTAATTTGCTGACCGCTGATTGTCTTTAACTACTTGTTATCTTTGATCTCCGTACTCTCAATGACTAACAGGCATTCTTGAGCGGCAAAGCTCATCCTCTTCAGGGTGGTATCCCTTCAATACATTCAGTAATTATTATCAAAAATAAAACGAAAGCACACTTTTAAAGTTATCTTACGAGATTCCAGGAAGATTTCAGGAGAACTTCAAAGTTTTGCAGTACTAATGCCATCATTTTTTTAATTTCAATAAATTAATATCAAGTTCATAAACATAGATCGCATAATCTACTGGCAACTTGCACGAGGGCCCGTAATATTCTAGAAAACATTGATAATTTTACTGGAACTAACCTCATTTAAGGCAAATAGATAACATAATTACTGGTTTTCTGGCAAAATGCGATGACTGGGACGAAGTTCCTATAATGTGTATGAAAATGATAGAAGTTCCTATGGTCTGTATGAAAATGATAGAAGTTCCTGTGGTCTGTATGAAAATAATAGAAGTTCCTATGGTCTGTATGAAAATGATAGAAGTTCCTATAATGTGTATGAAAATGATAGAAGTTCCTATGGTCTGTATGAAAATGATAGAAGTTCCTATAATGTGTATGAAAATGATAGAAGTTCCTATAATGTGTATGAAAATGATAGAAGTTCCTATAATGTGTATGAAAATGATAGAAGTTCCTATAATGTGTATGAAAATGATAGAAGTTCCTATAATGTGTATGAAAATGATAGAAGTTCCTATGATGTGTATGAAAATGATAGAAGTTCCTATGGTCTGTATGAAAATGATAGAAGTTCCTATGGTCTGTATGAAAATGATAGAAGTTCTTATGATGTGTATGAAAATGATAGAAGTTCTTATGATGTGTATGAAAATGATAGAAGTTCTTATGATGTGTATGAAAATGATAGAAGTTCCTATGATGTGTATGAAAATGATAGAAGTTCCTATGATGTGTATGAAAATGATAGAAGTTCCTATAATGTGTATGAAAATGATAGAAGTTCCTATAATTTGTATGAAAATGCTTCAACATGACCTGAATGCTATGTAACTTACTTAAAACAATCCTCAGAGAATAAGTCTGATTAAAATGTCTTCATCAAACTGATTGAATTGTTAACCCTTTTCAGGCGGGTCCCATATATTTGCATGCTGCTGGTCGCTCTAAACACACCTACGCTAATGGCGGATCCCGTATATTTGCACCACTCCCGGCCTTCCAGCAAGACAAAGCGTTAGTGGCGGGTCCCGTATAACTGCACCGCAATCCACTCAAAGACGGGTTTAGGGAATGCCTCTATTCTGACCAATTACGGTGATCAACCCACCCCATGCCAAACAGAAAAGTCTATAATTCTAAAGGGGTAAAAGTGATGGTTCATTTCTGGAGTCTAACACACACTTGATATATTTCTTAGAAAGAGATGCAACACACGGGAGCTCTATCTCAAATATAGCCTGTGGACCCTCTCTGACGGAACTTTTGGACAGATGTCAATTACTTTAGTTTTTTCCTTAATTTTCTCTGTCAGCTGTGAAACAAACGTGAAATTCCATTTTGACTAAGCCATTTGAATATACAAAATGGCACCCTCCTTTAAATTTCAATCATCTTTAACTGTATGGGAATCACAAACAGCCAGTCCACTGCCATCTGTCTCGTTTAGGTCATAACTTTTATGGTTGTTTTATTGAAATTCACCCCGTCCACCTAAATAGAGAGGAAACAGCGAGATAAAAGATAAGAGAACGAAGAAAAAGGTGTAGGACCCACCAGTAGCTTTCACCAACCGTCAATATTTCATAACAATTTAGCTCTCCTTGAAAAAAAAAGAAGGAATAAAAAATAAAATAAAAGAGAGAAGAGGGCATGGAAAAAAGGAAGAGGGCATTACAGGGAAGGAGCCTTGTCATCCATCTCCCCTTGCTTCATTTGAAAGAGGAAAAAACAAGCGCATCATCATCACAACGGAAGCATAAGATTCTAATTTCATCGAGACAGAGCGTTACAGCCAGCCCAATTTGCCTTACATTTACGTCATCGTTAAACACATACATAAAAATCATCTGTCTACAGAACATTGTTGAAGATGACAAGTTTCGAAATGAAAACATAAATTATCATCGATATAGCGATTACTGTACAAATCATACCAAAAAAAAAAAGAAAAAGAAAGAAAGAAGCAATATAAGATAAATAAATAAATGCCAACGTAAAACGAGTTGAATTTAGTGATCAATTTGAAGGTTTTTCCACTTTAAGTCAGCAGAAGGTACAGAGGGTCACACAGACTTTTCCTGTTTTTCCACTTTAAGTCAGCAGAAGGTACAGAGGTCACACAGACTTTTCCTGTTTTTCCACTTAAGTCAGCAGAAGGTACAGAGGGCACACAGATTTTCCTCTGTTTTTCCACTTTAAGTCAGCAGAAGGTACAGAGGTCACACAGATTTTCCTCTGTTTTCCACTTTAAGTCAGCAGAAGGTACAGAGGGCACACAGATTTTCCTCTGTTAGCAGATGTGGAACACCACACACGTGCCGCCCATTTTGCTCACAGAGGGAAGAACGAAATGTGTAAATGCGTCATATATCATCAGAGTAATGATGATGTGTGAAATACGTCTTACATCGTCAGAACAATGATGATGTGCAAATACGTCTTACATCGTCAGAACAATGATGATGTGAAACTACGTCTTACATTGTCAGAACAATGATGATGTGCAAATACGTCTTACATCATCAGAACAATGAAGATGTGGGAATACGTCATAAATCATCAGAGCAATGATGATGTGCAAATACGTTCATGTCATCAGAGCAATGATGATGTGCAAGCACGTCTAATATCATCAGAGTAATGATGATGTGCGAATACGTCTCTTATCATCAGAGCCATGATGATGTGCAAATACGTCTCATATCATCAGAGCAATGATAACGTGCAAATCGTCTCATATCATCAGAGCCATGATGACGTGCGAATACGTCTCATATCATCAGAGCCATGATGATGTGCAAATACGTCTCATATCATCAGAGCAATGATGATGTGAACACATACCTCATTCATCAGAGCAATGATGAATGTGTGAAAAGTGTAAGCCAAACTGAGTAAATAACGCAGAGCAGTTGTGAGCATGAGGTATTTCATAAACAATACGATTATGATACGATGCTGTGGTTAGACGGAGCGTCTTTCCATGAATGCAAAGGGTATAATGTAAGATTATTCCATCTACAGGCAAATCGATCACTAACTAAGCGATGTAAGGCGGGTTTACTAACCAGGCAATAACATGGATGGTTGAAACAGCATGTGAAACGATGACGATGGGAATATCCTCCTTGGTCAAGAACACGTTGAATACCCCATACTTTCTATTCCCTCCTACCCCCTACCTTGATGTTGAATATTTCATTTGTAAGTCAATTGTTTAAAGTCAAGAAAAACAAAAACACGAATGTACAAGCTCTGCTTTCACCTCCCTTTGTGCTAAGTCAACGTATTTACATTTTGTCTGTCTACCCTGTCCAAGTACATCCCACACTGACTTTGGGGAGCAAAACATTACAGACAAAATACTGAGAGAGAACAGAACCCCCCCCCCCCCCCGCCGAGCAAAGAACAACCCCCCCCCCCCAAAAAAAAAAAAACAACCCCAACACACACCACTTAATTCACTAATACAAGATTTATCCTTTACATTAAACAAAAAAGAAGGTACATTTCATAAAACAGTCTGAATTGTATAAACTTAAACATTCCATACGACATAAGAACAGAATTTTGCAAAGTTGCTTTACATTATCATCTGAATTTCACGATAATAAAAATAGACAACTGAACCGTGATGACAAAAAAACAAACCCCACCTAATTGAAAAGGATCTCAAAATTGGTTAGCTGTGGGACGTAGGGTGTCATTAAGCTGTCACCAAATGACAGGGATTCCACAATGTCATCCACAATGGATCATACGACATGACGTTATCTGTAAACACTAATCATGCAAATGCAAGATTTTTTGTTGTTTCTTTTTACTTTTCAAACATCACTTTCAAAACATATATCTCTCGAGAAAAAAAACCCAACCCTCAACAAACATATGAAAATGGAAAGACATCCCCTCTTCCTGTCACACACACACACACACATACCTCCCCCCCCCACAAAAAAACACAAAAAAAGCATTGAGTAATAGAAAAAAGGCTGATGCACCGATGAAAAAGGGTTGAAAACGGGAGGACTGCCGGGAAAAGTCAGCAGGGGGGGACCAAAGGGTGCTGGGCGGGTTGTCATCACTTGATCGTCTAACCGTTGTCTCTGTTGTTTGATCTGAGCTCCAATATGGCCCTCCACAGCTTGCATCTCATGCCACCTCTGTTGAAAGCCAGCAATAAATCACGTACAGTCTAAATTCATATACAAATACAGTCCAACCCGCCCTTACAACAACCTATCCAGAACTCGCATATGTACGTACTCCAGACTCCCTGTCCCTCAGAACACTTGCATTATGTACCAAGTA